>QVOA01022223.1:0-188523 GCA_014825685.1 Pseudomyrmex cubaensis
CCTGAAACGAAATAACCGAATTTATTTCACCCGGCTTGTACGTCGGTCTTTCTCTCTTCCGTTTTTCTTTTTTTTTTTTTTTTTATTTCTTTTTTCCAAATCTTTTCTTGTTGTTAAGTTTTTGTATTCGAGAAACCTTGCTCGGGTACGAGAAAATTCGCTATTTCGCACCTGCTGCGTATCCATGGGAATGCAGCCGACTGACGCTGGCCCGCATTCCTCGCTGCTAGCGCAACTCTTGCTTACCTGGAACGGAATGAAGCGAATAGCTTCGTGAATGGACTCGGTGACAGAGATTCGTCGCAAGTTTTGAACTTTCCTCAAGAATTAAGCAGCAACTCGTCGCGTGAGACTAAACGGTCGGCAATTTCCAAAGATAACGCGAGACGAAAGACAGTGTCAAGCAGCGTCTTCTTCATCGACGTTTTACGCGAGAGACGTTAATTTTAATTAAAAGGTCGGAACTTACTTAATTAGGGGGTTAGTTCTGTCACCGGTAATGCGCGATCAAATTATCGCGCATTATCGTCGTCAAATGTGGGAACCGAGAAAGTTCCATCATCAAAGTTCGTTCGTCGGTACATCGACTGGACTCTAGAAGCGCTTAAGCTCAAGAGGGCCATCCATCTCGGCGTCCGGACTCGAATCCGTTCGCGTAACTTCGTTCATTAATAGTCCGAAAATCGATTATCCCGCTAATGTAAGTCAATTAGTCCGGTACGATAACCTTTAACTGATTTTATTTGATCGTGCGTACATCACGCTCCAACAGTAATGAAATTTACTCCATTCGCGCGAGTCCATGGTTTGTTATTGTTGGCTCGTGTGTGTTTTTTTTTCCTCCCGTTATTTTCATTCCGTACTGTTTTGTTTCGAGAGCGCGCGGTTGTCCCTGACAAAGCAGCGTTCGTAACTGACACTACTCTTCGATTCGCCGAGTATCGGATATCAAAATGTACACGAGAAATGTTTGAAAGAAAATCTTCGTTGTATATTAGAAACGGACGTTTTGCACATGTACATTTTTCAACTGTAAAAATTTGCTCTTGAGCACAAAACAAAAACAAATAGAAGAGCGCGTATCGAGATAAAAAATAACTGTTAATATAGTTTAATTATTTTTTGTGTATTTTATATTTTTCCGAGAATATTCGACTTTGGGATGAAATACCGTCGTGTTATACTGTGTTACACTGTGGTAAAGTGAGTTGCTATTCCCCGGTTTACGATAAAATACATATAAAAACATAAGTATCTCTTACTCGGAGTTTCTCGACAATATATTTAAAATTTATGAAAATCGGAGAAGGACGGAGTTACGAGAGCGAGTTACGTACCCGATAAGATCGCTGTAAGCGAAACAGAAGTGAAAAAAAAAAAAAGTTATACTTGCCAAGACGCTGTTTCCCCGGCTGTCCAGAATGTGCAGCGATCGACAGAAATCACGACCGCCCGCCGGACACGGTGTATCTATAGCCCATTCGTTGCACATCTGCAAGCATACAAATAGGAATATCCTCGATGCGAAAGTCTTCAGTAGGAAAACCTCCAGGGTTCCTTATATTGCCAATATCGAGCCGTGTGTGTTTTTCGAGATACACGAAAGCCGAAGAAAAACAGAAAATGCCAAAGTTCCATTTCTCGATGACATCAATATAAAAGAGAACGTAATCGCGAAACGTGAGGAACAAAAAGTCTTTTCACAAGTTACGTTGTTTGTTCGATAAAAATCAATACTTTTTCTGATTAAAACGGATGACTTAGCATGCGGAGAAACGCTGGCTTGTCTACTGTGGCCGCGTTTGTTTTGCGAAACCCGAAAATTTCGTCAATATATTCCGCCAGCGTGAATTAATGACCGGTGAGGCAAAGTGCCGCGCGCGCTTCCGCCTCCAGAAACGAAAAAGACCGCAAACGCGCCAACGGGAGTTGAAGATAAGACCTCTCACCGCGAAAAGAAACGGGACGCAATAAAGGGAGTTTAGAATAAACCGAAATCGATAGCGAAACGATCTACGGGAGTTTCTACGAAATTGCGGCTGGACTTGGCGCGATAGAGCCATTACGAGAAAATCTTAAGGGAGCGTTTAATGGAGTCGTCGATACCTGGTTATCGCTGACGTTGACGCAAGTGTAGCACGTTAGACCTGTAACAGAGAGAGCACACCACCGGGCTGAGTAAGTATACGTCGATGAGACAATCGGGACGAGACACGCGAGGTACAGGACGGGAAGGGACGCGAGGTGAGAACGCGCGTTGAGCGTTAACTCTTAATTGCACCACCGTCGGTGCCGTGGAGATACGGAAATTCTATTTGAAGGAGAAAGAAAATTAAAGGAAAAGCGTATATACATTCAAGGATTAAATGCGTTTAGCCGTCTAGACGTCCGAAAGTTAACAAGCCGGGCTACTAAGTTTAAACAAGCCGTAGGGAAGGGGAAAGGGGAAAGAGGACTTCCCGACTTTGCCGGAACGTTATTCCGGAACGATGTGTCTTATGCAGAACTTGAATTCGTTAATGCACAAAGTTACGAAGGTGATTTTGTCGCTTATACGATAGGGGAATAACTCTCGTGAGAGAGAGGACACGCGCGTTGTGTGTACACGAGGAAACAAAGTATGAGAGAGAGTGTCATTGACGGGGAGGCTTGTGGTACACGCGCGAAGTTGGTAGAAAGGATAAGCGGTAGTTCGGAGATTAGTGGCGTTCGATTGCAGAATCGGCGAGCTGGGATAAACTCGAGTTAACCGAGTAAATCACGCTCGATTCTCTTTTCTCTTTCCTCTCTCTTTATATATATATATTTATGTGTGTAAGTGTGTATATATATATATATATATATATATATATTTGTCTCTTATGTTCTTCTTCCAATCGCGCAAGCTCTTTCTCTCTTTCTCTCTCTCTCTCTTTTCTATCAATACTCCGCCAAACGCTTTCGTTCATTTTTCGACGGTCCAGCGCCCGATACTCACGATAGATGTCTTCCTCGTCTGTGCTGACGCCCTTCAGATCTTCCCGTTGCTTCTCCTCCTCCTCCTTTCCGTTTCCGTTTCCGTTTCCGTTTCCGGAGATGACGTTTCTGCCGCAAGTTTCCGCAGCCAGAAGCAGCCCAACCATCATCCACGTGATCATTCCTTACATCTCTGGAACGACAGAAATGGGGTCGGCGCATTACATAAGTGACCTCGAAAGGACATTAGAGAGAACGCCAATTACTCGGAAGGCGAGTGCCATTAGTGCGACTCGGCCTCGTCGACGGAGAAGAGAAAAGCGCGCGCGCTTCCGAATGCGAATTTTAATTCTGATCGATCGTGTGCCCGCCCGCGACGCGGGACGCCGCGTCCCTCGAGAGAGAGAAGTGGCAAAGTAGCTTTGCAGTAGGTACCGAATGCCCGTCGCGCATCTGGCGTGAAATGCGACTGTTTGAACCTCCCCTTCGCGCGCGTGACATCGGACACGATCTTTATATCGGACAAAATGAAATTGGAAAATGGATCGCGGCGTGTTTAAACAATACAAGAATAACAAAAAAGCAGATGTACATAATAATAGAGAGTAAGATAATAATAAAAATAAATGCGCTAGGTTTTAAATTGTTCTCTAACGCAAATGAAACAAATGTATAATTTAGTATCGATTGTTAAATTTTCCTAAAGCAACACATCCCCCCCAGACACGAATTTTCAATTTAAACACGTTCTCATATAAATGCATGTGACAATCGCGAAGGTTCTTCCTTCGTAAATGAAACTCGACGAGGAGGGTGAGTTTGAGATTCGAATTAGGGGAATAGCGAGAGAAGCGAAACGTATAACGTCGACAACGAGTGCAGCTGATTTAAAGCGCCGTCCTGCCGACAGCGGCAATCTACCGTTTGCGTACGTGTCGAGCGACGGATAGTCTGTCTCGGGCGGATGTATGTATGTATGTATGTATGTACACATACCGGTACCCGGACGTCGATCAGTGCCCGATTCCAGGACACAAGCGACCTATCGGCCGACGTCAGTTCCGTGCGCCGTATTAGGGTCTCGACGAGTCAATGGATCGAACGTTGGACCTTTCGAGAGGTAGATAAGGTCGTGTCGTGGCTTTCCCTCCGGAGTCGAGCGCGCCGCAAGAAACGCTCTCGCAATGACAGCCCGTCCTCTAATCGAAGTAATTAATTCTGGACTGCGTGATCGCGAGGACCCGACGATTCCGCTTTCCAATTTCAGCGAACTTTGCAACTACTTCGAAATCATTATTACATTTTTTTTGTTTTTTTTTTTTTTGTCACCGGAGTGCGACGTAAAAACGAGAGAATTAAATCTCCACGGGATCGATGAAAGTTTTACCTTCATTGTTGAAATTTATATTAAGAATCTCTCCCGAGAGAGTTTTGTATGTTTTAACTCTCAAAAGTGAAAAATTATATTAATTTTTATTTTATCGAACACGCGGGATTTTGTGATAATACATGTCGTACGCCGGAAAAACGCTGGACGGTGATTATATATTATGTGCGTAAACTTGAATAGAGCCGCTGAGAGATAATATCGCGACTTCTTGTTGTGCAGAGAGAAACTTTGGGAAATACCGACAACGGTGGCGTATCGTAAGAAAATCGTAGAAACATGAATGCTCTTACTTGTTATGATATGTATAATCATCGCTAGTTTATGCCATCTTAAGCTTGTTCACTTTACGCCCCGTATTTGAATTCGTTCTCGTAATAGGGCGTAAGTCTCACGCTCTTTTGGGCCGCTGATGTCCGTATATCCTAACTTCCACTTCTGAATACTCTTTAAGTTTGAACTCTCTTAACGTACTTGTTAATTATACACTTACTAACTTTGCTTTTATCCGTGCTCCACTTATTCGTGAAGTTTGGCGCGGTCGGAGAGAACAGAGAAGGTAACTATATATATATAATGCACACTGTATTTTTCGTCTTCCTTCGTTTCGCGACATCACGGAAAGGAGAACAACTTTGTGGCAAAATGGCTTTTTTATGTGCACCGCGCCGAAAGAACCTGTCCGAGTTTATCTTTTCCCGACGTTTTCTTCGTTGCGTTTTAATTAATTCGAGCGACTGATGGAAAATTGTGCAAAGTACGCGAAGGGGAAAGATATAAAAAAAAAAAAAAAAAAAAAAATGTGCATTTGATTCATTTAACAAGAGCGATGGAATTTAATTAGAAATCACGTTCGCTATTCAAGATCTCGTTTGTTCGCGAGTAATAATATCGTCGAAAGTAATGGGAGATTCATGTAATACATATTTGCTTTAACGGCGCATAATTTCAAACCCTCTTTCTTGATGCTCGTTCTTCCACTCAATCTCAAAGTTTAATTATTCAGGTTAGACGGAAGTGGCGGATTTTACGAAAGCCCTTTAAAGCCATAATTTGGACGCGGCCTTGTAAATATGGTATATACAGGACTCGCGGCGCGCGCGCGTGACGTACTTCCGCGCATCGCCTCGAACCCTTGCATAAGTTTTCGCCGTTTATGCAAACTAACCATGCATCACGATAAGAAAAGCATTTTATGTAAAATGACTCGCGCGGAAATACACGTCACGAAACACCTGTCGCGCGTAAAACTTTTTTCGCAAACTTGGCATAGCACCGGGAGTGACAAAGCCTCGCCATTTATTGGCCACGTCTGATAAAATGAATACCTTTCTACTCTTATATCGACATAGTGGCATTGTTCCGCCTGATGTATAACGGGTTATATTTTCACGGCTGCGAGATTCGCATTTTACGTTCGAAATGAAGAATGAGATATTGTTCAGGATTTTAAAAATAAATGAATTCTTCGACCGGAAATGAATTGTCCGTGGAATGTCCATCGCAATTCTAATTATCGGACGGTATAATAATTTCAGCTATAGGCCTGCAAACGGGACGTTGATCGAGCAGTTATGTTATATCGATGCGCGCGCGCTCTACCCGTGTCTGGCTTTTGATCAAGTATAAACGCGTTTCGCGTATCGGATTACGAAGGATGCCCTATCAATTCTAGGGAACGCAGCTTCCGCTTTATGCGCGCGTAACTCCAAACGGCTTAAAATTCAATACCGCGCATTATAATACGGCGAATCATCGGGGAATAAATAAATCGCGAGCTGTGGAATAAATAACAGGTGTATGTAATCGTATCGCACAATTACGCCCATTGACTTGCGAGTTTGTCGAACCAATTCTCCCGGGGCATGCTCATCACTTGTTGTAATTAACGGCAAAACCATTTAAAATGGCTAAATCGAAGAAATTATAGATGACGTTTCGTCTCATCCTGCACAAAAGCCATCGACGGGAGATGCTCTTTTTTTTTCTTTTTTTTGTTCGTAAAATACAATTTAATTTCGCATCAATCATAGTGGTTGCGGCGCCATTCTCGGGCTCCGATTAGTTTAAAGGGGAACTGCGAAAATGTTCTTGCAAAATGTTTCTTGAGGAAGAAAAATAGAACGTTGTGCAAAGCATACAATGAAAAAAAAAAAAACAATGAAAGAGTACACAATAGTAATTTATAATCTGTTAGGTTGGTTCGTCAATTTTTTGACGAACACAGAGCCACGTTATATGTTTCGAAATGAATTTTTTCATTTCAATGGTTCGGAGAAACCGTCAAAGTCACACATTTTTAAATATGCAGAATAAATCTATCAAATGTTTTTACATGTAAAAAACTTTTTGAGGGAACAGTTAAAAGTATTTTAATTAAATGTATTCAATTTTGAGCAAACGGAATCGCCTCAAAGGATAATGTTTTTCTATGTGAAAAATGAACATTTTCTGGTGTAACAGCATTAATACGATTGAAACGAACCGGCGGTACACGTTCAATTGTCGTTAAATAAATGAATGTGATAAAGTTTCCTCCTGGCAAGAAGCACGCGAGGGATGGTTTCCCCGGGCGAAAATGTAATTATCGCGTCGATAATGCAAGAACGATATTTAAATAATTCACTGATTAAGCGCGACAAGCAAAGCCGCCCCGATCGGATTTTCTGATTATCCGGCCGACCCGAAGTTATATTCCCGCATTACTTACTTCCATTATTAACGCGTAATACCGTCTCGCCCATTTTGCAGTGTGTTTTCGAAACATTTGAAGCAACGGCTCCGAATAATTGCGACCTCACGAGCCGCTCCTCATCTAAAGTTACCGCGCTTCATCATCACGGGTTCGGGGGATGAATAAATTTACGTTACGCTACAAATGCGCCGGAAATTGAAGAAAAACAGATCGATGATAATCCCCGTGTTAAGTTTTGTACGCTTTTAACGTGTTATGATAACATTACGCCAGGTGCGTCGTTTAACGTTTACGCGAGCGCAAAAGCGTCTCCATTCGAGTGGTCCTCTTTAATCCGAAAGAGTCACAAAACCGAATAAATTTCCATACGTATAGTTTCCACAAACCGAACGCAGTCCTTGACACATTTATACATATCATGTTTTGACAATCGATGTGATTTTATCGTAACAAATGTATATTAACTACACGATACGTATCTTATGCAGAGTTTTATCTCCAGATCTTTTTGTGTATTACATTATTATATTGTTTTGTTTTTTTATTTTTAAAGCAGCTATATTCGATGATTTTCAAACAGATTTCTTTTTGGATCGATCGTATTGCAGAAAGAGACAATAAATAAAACATGTTTAGTTGAGGATTTCACGTGCTCAGTCGTGATTCATCAAAGTGATTTGCCATGTTTATTGCTTATGCGTGCGGCCGTTTGCACGCTTTCCCATCTCTGCGAAGAGCGACCGACGTCGCGATCCGAGCGACTTTTCAAGGGATACGGCGGTTTCGGGTCAAGAGTTGGCCGGATTTCTCCTCTTATTTATTCGATGAGAGTTGGAGACGGTTTCGCCGAGTTTCGTGGTAATCCTGGCTTCCACCGCATCACAGTCGGAGGCAGTCGGGACCGAGGGTGAAACGAGAGCGGAACGAGGGTTAAAGCACGGAAAAGGGATTCGGACCGGCGAATGTTACCGAGTAACGGCGGTGTACGATAAACATAATATATTTCCGACTACGAGATATATGCAGAATAAATATGTTTACTGTATAAAAATATACGAATAATATAAATCGTCCTTTATCAGAAGAAAAAATAAAATTTTTCCTTTTATCACGTTCACGTCCAATAAAATTATATTTTTCAAAAATTTATTCAGGTTTTCTCGTCTTTTTATTTCTGTTGGATTGGTGTCACTGTTGTACTTTTTAGAAGAATGTGTTCATTTGTGAATTTATTTCAAAGACTTTGACTGTATATCCGACCATTAGATACACAATAGTCCCGGGATTTGGAACGTCTTTTCGCAAAATCTTCAGTAAATCAAGCACAACAATTCTCTTTTGAACTTTTCTATTATTTAATGATGCTTTTAGTCTTTTAGCAACATAAGAAGAACATAAACCGTAAAGGCGCAGCAATTAATCTAATGAAATCTTTTTCTGCAAAGCGTTGAATCCAGAAAATTTCGAAAGATGATCGTACGATGTGGTGGAAAAGCCGCGATTTGCTTTTAATACGTGTCGGAAAACGTGAGAAAGTGAAGATAGAGAGAGACAGA
This sequence comes from Pseudomyrmex cubaensis, assembly GCA_014825685.1. NCBI lineage: Eukaryota > Metazoa > Arthropoda > Insecta > Hymenoptera > Formicidae > Pseudomyrmex > Pseudomyrmex cubaensis. Next base: position 8,594 of record QVOA01022223.1, read on the forward strand.
AAGAGAGAGAAAGAGAGAGATAGAGAGAGAGAGAGAGAGAAGGAAAGAGAACGGATGGAACGCGGACGGTGAAGTTTAAAGTAAAAGCTGAAAGTGTGAGAGGTCGCGTTCGCAACGTTGAAATGTCCGCGCGAGATGGAAAGGGACATTTCACGGGGTGGAAAAGTGTGCGGTCGGCGGGTGAGGACGCGTTGCTTTATTAAATATGGACGCTCACGACTCGTGCAGGGTTACGCCGAGTTTTTCGCACTCGTGTGCCAGGCTCCGTTTGTGTATGTTTACCCTTTTCCGGAACATGTGCATGTCTGCGGATGATAGTAGCGAGGGTGAAACGCGACGGAACGTATCCTTCCTTCCTTCCGAATCTCGTAATTCGCACGGTGGAGAAATTTGTACGTTGCCTCTCTCCGGTTTTATCGTGCTTCTTACACGACCACTCATCTCCGTAAGTGCTTGGCGCGGTGGTGCGCGAGGGTTGACGGGAGGGATGGGACAGAAACGTTCGGGACGGGTCGATGATAAAGCTGCCATCCCACCTTTGCCGCGCTGCTTTCTCCTCTACCTCCTGTTTCCCATGCCGCGTCCTTTCGATTCTTCGCCCGAAGCCCGCGATAGTTTCGAAAGAATACCGCTTCTTCGAGTAACTACAGTGAAATCGCGTTACAACGACAACTCTCTCTCCGTCGAACCTTGAAATTAAATTTGTCATACCTGATTTTCGTTTATATCGAATTTCCCACCGTCTATATATTGTTATAGACGGGGTGACCGACGAGATTCGATCGAATCTTGTATATAGCAAGGAAAATTTCATCAGTTCGCGGTGTGTTTCTCAAGTGTGTGTATGTTCTCATTGTATATATATATATATATATATATGTATATGGTTCTGCACACATAATGTGCACACGTGGCGGTAAAGAACGTTAGTTCCTGACGAGAAAACCCGTTGTATCGTTAAGCGAGAGAGAGCGCGTTCCCGCGGAATCTTTTTGTATTCCTTCGTTACTCCCGGTATAGCTCCTCGGGCATCTCGAGAACGCAGAACGGCTCCTTCTTTTGCGGATCCATCCTAAACAGTCGTTCAAGAATTCGAATGCGGAGCGCACGGAACGCGCGTGCTGATTGCTCGATGCGATCGCGAAGCTCTGCGAGAGAGAGAGAGAGAGAGAACGGAGGAAATGGAGCGCTGTAAATTGTGTGTGAACAGCAATTCAGTACTAAAATGCTGGAAATGCAGTCGATTTATTTGCGAAAAATACGCCGAACATCGCCGCGCAATCTAATCTCTCCCTCTCTCTTTCTCTCTGTATGTCTGCTGCTAATATCCGTACTACTTTCCAAGATTTCAAGATGCCTTCGCGCAAATGTAGCGTTAATAAGAACACTTGGGTATTAATGTACGGAAACATTTTTAATCGGATTATCGGACTTTTTTTTGCGCACAACCGCTACTTAACCACGCGCTTAATACTCTCCATGTGATTAACAGAAAGAGAGAGAGAAAAAGAGAAAGAGAGAGTGAGAGAAAGAAAATAAAAGCGACGATTACGACTTTACGCGAAAAGGGGTTTAGAAACTTTACTGCAGTGTAAACTAAAGTCCTGATGAACTTTTCGAGTTTGATGGGACGTGCGTCGGAATTAACTTTGTTCTCTTTACACTCTTAGAACAAAAGTATCTCTTAGAAAAGAATTCTCTCTCTCTCTCTCTCTCTCTCTCTCTCTCTCTCTCTCTCTCTCTCGGGGGAATCTCTTTCTATAGATCGAAGTTACGCAAGAAAAATCAGTTTGTATGAATTGAAATAAACGGGGAAGGATTATTTGTCTGTTTTTCTTTCATCGCGTTTTCTGTATTGCTTTTCAGCTTCTCTCTTTCTCTCTCTCTCTCTTTCTCTTTTTTTTACTTTTTTCTTTCGCGAGAACGCGAGAAGCAAAGAGTTACAAAGGAGACGGTGTATCGATTCTCATTGCTGTCGCTTCTTTGAACGGAACCGCACAAAAGGTGGAAGAATCAAGATGCTAAAGTGCTTTGTGCCTTCGATCGATCGATAATGCCCTCCCGTTTGAAAAATAAGATCGCGGCGAAATAAATTTGTTGCCCACGGTAAGCTAATAATAAAATGTCGACGGGTTTTTACAATCGCAATACCGCAACGCATTTATACGTTAGCTTAACAAATGCATCGCGAATCATTTTAAAGGTCTACATAACGAATGGTTATGTAGAGCGAGCTGGTAATAAAATTCCAGGTCGATCCACGTCCAAGTCCGCGATAACTCCAGGGAAGAACGGAGCGATAAATTATATTTTATGGCTAGTCAAATATAATGAATAAAGATGTACGTCGCGAGAGCGCACAAGTTAATTTACTACCGACGAGTGTTTCGACTGTAGCTTTTCGACTTGCTTCGATATTTTTTATGGAAACAACGGATATCCCGAGAGTGCCGTCGTGGCATCGCTAACGACGGTAATTATCGATCATGGTTATTCCGTGCCGGTTTTAAAAGAATGAAAAGCGACGTCGAGGGGCAGAAACCTGCGCTTCCCGTTTGTGTCCTTTGTTGGGTCGAGGCAAACCTGCAAAAAGCGCGATCAGCAATGAAAGATTAATGATCGCAATTATGAACTTGGGGCTCGTTGTAAATTAAACGTAAAAGCCGGGACGCTTGACAGGGGCAAATATTTGTTGTGCCGAAAGTAATTTACACAGTTGCTGCACACGGTTTGCCATTTTACTGACCGTAGTTTACCCGCCGCGGCGGGTAACGCGTGACGCAAACTTGCAATTTGCGCGGAAACGAAACGACGATAATTATCGGAAAAAGTTTGCATCGTCGTCCGAGATTTGGCGAAAAAGGAACGAGTGGTAATGGGCTCGAGCGTTATAGAGCAGCAGCCCACGTTTACCAGCAGGATATCGCACCGGCGGCGGCGGCGGTGCCGGTGCCGGTGCCTGAAACCTACTTGCAGTTTAACACGATTGTGCAAAATCAATTACCGCGGAGTTCGCGTAATATACGAGCGAAGTTTACCGCCGAAAGTGTCCTCCTCGCCCGGCGGTTGCATCGGCCGAAGTTGTCGTGCCCGGCACGATCCCAACTCTCGATCCTCGGGACCTTAACTTGCGAAATTATAGCCGCCACTATCCCAGGTCGCAGATTCAGCGGACTACCACGAAACAGTCGTGGAAACGCGACCGCGCGGTTGCCTAACGCAGCGGCGGTGACGGCTTCGCGATTTCCGTGGCGAGACGAGCTGTCCTCTCTATCGTTAATGTCCGGCGTTCCCGCAAATTCCCTTTATTGCGGCACTTGGCCGATACGCGCGGTATCCACCAGGTTACGGGGACAACACGGAACAACGAGAGGGAAACGACCCCCGCTCTCCAAACGAGGTATATAACCGAACCACGACGCCACCGCAGCTTCTAGACGATCGCGGCTCCATAACGACGATTTCCGTCGTGCTTTTCGTTCCGTTCGGTTAATCCTTAAAAATTGGATAAACGATAACACCGCTGCGCGGTTATCGAGAATATAACGACGTAATCTCTTTTTCTCACTCCTCTTGCGTTCTCTGTCGCATGCGCCCTCCGGCTATCCACGGGTGTAACTTGAATGTAAAAGCCGGAACAGAGCGATGTGAACGAAGCGGAGAGCTCGAAGCACAGAAATGGCCGTAACGCCACCGACAACCGAAGGGATGGTCGGCAATCCATTTCGTAATTTAATTACGAGGCTGTTACAAATTCGCTTTCCCTACAGCGGCTTTTTTTTCGAACGCCCATGGGTTACATTGCAATACGAGAGAAAGGATCCTTTTTACGAGATTTGAACTTTCACGACAGACTAATTTATAGGACGACCGTAAGGACGATACCAATAGAAGGGGGAAAAAAAGAGTGATTTTTGTACCGTAAAATAATCCCTTTCGAATGCGAATACCTGCACTTGTTCTCATCTCAATTTCAAAACCCTCCAGCTTATAAAAAAAAAAAAAAAAAAAAAAAAAAAAAAAAAAAAAAAAAAAAAGGCTTTTCATTACAAGCCTGTTAAAACCTCGCTTTTACGCAACCGCACCCCAGGATTCTTTTTACGAGGTCTGGTCTGTATTACACGATACATATCGCATTTACACAATATTCGCATGTAGAATTTGGATTCGTCTGCCGTAATTAACGGAGATATTTAATTAACGATGATTGTAACAACAAATACAATTTTCCTGTCAGTCTCCTACTTGTTTACTAAAATTAAAAAACTTAATTATTGAATACGCGCTGAATATTATTTCCGAATTTTATTTTTCTAAACAATTTTGAAATCTAATCTGACGTTACATCACGTAGTGATTAGATCGAATAAACAAGGAATATTCGAAAATGAAATTCGAGTTTGATGGAAAGCAAACTAATATCCCGATATTAGTTTGCTTTCTATCAAATTTATTTTTCAAATATTTCTTGTTTTTAAGAACTCTATTTACCACACACATAAAATGTTTACATGTTTAAGCGATTAAATTGCGGGTAATTGTGTTTTTCATATCGTCGTCACAAAAGAGTTAAAATAATTTGTTTATTGAGTGCCCGGATTGAATCCGCATTGTCATGTTCGAATTTTTAAATCGTACCTTGCTCATAAACCATCGAAAATGTTCGGTCCCAGTGGAACGCAATCCGTCCTGAAATTTAATTATCAGTCTGTTATGACTTCGCTTTTTTTTTCTCTTTTTTTTTGCAAAAGACCGATAACAATGTCATTTTTACAGAGAAAATCACGAATTTTTACAATCATTCGCGTGGTGTGCGCGAGTCATAACAACAATATCTGCAAAGAAATGAGATTTTAATATCAATATCGTGATTGCCATCGCGAAACGAACATTTCTGTTTCACTGAGCCAATGCGCGCGTGAATTTATGTCACTTTCAATTTTAAATTTTCTATTGTTTATGGATGATTGAGAATATCGTTCTATATTGAAGGTAGGGTGGGTCGGCAATCCATTACGTAATTTAATTTTGAGTCACTGGGTTCGCTTTAAAAGGCTTTTGTTGGCCTCCGTAATAGAACTTGTAAATAAATGAGCTAAGTTTCTCATGCTATTTTGCTACACGTGCAACTCGGCATTCTTGTCGGCCGAGATCCCTCATCGCTCGACGTCTGGCGCTCTGCCGTCCTAAATTATCGCTGCTCTTCCTTTGTCAGTTTTCTGTTACTTACATAAAGGATTGAAAATACCATTCTGCGGCACCGCTAAAGCCGGAGAAAATTTATTGTTGACTACAAGTCGCAGGCCGCGCACCACGGCCATCTACGCCAGTGCCAGGAGTGTTACTTTATTTCAACTCCCGCAACGTCATTGCTACACCCACGTGCAACGCGCGTGTAAGTAGGTTTCTCACATACACGAATTTAACGCGTGTTAGATCCGCGGCGAACGTCGCGACCACGGACTCTCTCATAAATTCGGTCGTGGGATTTTACCAGACCTCCGAAGAGAAGAAAAGAGATCGGGTCTCTTGCCGGTGTGGTGGTGGCCTTAGCAAAATTATGTTATTTGATTCAGAGGACTGATAGCCGGTTCGGGAGATCGTTCCACTGCCGGAAGCCGATGAAGTAAATTAAGAAGCGGGAAGCGAGGAGAGAGAGAAAGAGAAAGAGAGAGAGAACCGTAGTTGTTTCGGAAGGTTCTCTCTCTCGCGCCTCTCGATAATCCTGTCCGGAGAAAATGGGAAAGAAAAAGGACGAGAGTAGTTCCGTAACCGATAATTCGAGTAGTAGATCTCTCTTTCTCTTTCTGTCCCGAGAAAGAGAGAACCAAAGAGTCCGCATCCCGGGAAGGGACCGCAGAAGAAAGTGATATCATCTCGAGAGCGTCTCGCCTACACTTTTAATTGATTGCGGAAATGAAGTTTTGTCTCTTCCTCCGTGTCCCGCACCTGTATTTATGTAGAAAGCCAAGAACGCGAGAGGAAGAAGATATATAGATCGCTTTCTCAGTTTCGAAGTTTGTTGTTAGGCGACGTGATTTTTTTCTTTGAGCGGATCTTATTTCTTTTGCAACTTTTATAATTGTTGGGAATATCATTTTCACGCATTGGTTTGCTCGAGAAAGAAAGAGAGAGAGAGAGAGAGAGAGAAAGAAAGAAAGCTAAGAAGGCAAATTTGTCTTTTGCAATTTATTTTCGACGGATAAAACTTGTTGGACGAACTTTCGAATAACTTACGGTCGTTCCCAATAAAATATGGATATTTCCGGGGATGAAATATGCGCGCCGATGCCCCGCAACTTTGGCCTCCCCTTCGATAACAGAACATCCAAAACTTTTTATTTCTTTATAAGCTTTTTCGCAAAAATGACGGTTGAACACGATCGATCTGCGTGTCATCGATATTGTCATCGTATATCCGATCGTACAGAGAGAAAAGAGCCGCAGGAGTAACGCGAGAAGCGCGTCTCACGCGGATGTTCGCTTTATGAACGGTGTTAGCGCAATTTCGCTATCGATGCGGAACCGCGAAAATGCATTCGTAGAACTCACACTACAAACGCTCGTCCGCGTGACGTGCTCACGACCGTCAAAGTACCGCGTTAGTGAAAACGGGGTTGCGCGGAGCATCCGAGATGGTGGAGGAGAAGGAGGAGGAGAATACAAGAGAACGGGCGGCCTGATTGCCTTTGACGCGAGCAATAAAGTAACACTGTACGCCTCGCGGCGCGGCAAACCCCTTTCTGCAACTCGTGTCTGGATCTCGTCACCTCACCTCCACCTACGCGCGAGGATGGGCGAAAACAGAGCTGCAGTCTAACCACGTTTGTGCGCACGTTAATATAATGCACCCGGTACGGCGGGCGCGCACTTACCCCGCCGAAAACACACACGCACGTACGCCCCGCTCGCTCGTTTGTTCGTGCCATACCGTAGTCAGCCGCCCCCTCCCTCCCCCACTCCCGCGGTTTAGCCGAGGATAAATACGGAGGAGTAATCCGGCGCGAGTGTAATTTTGGAAACGCCTTTTGGAAACTGATAATTAGCCGATAATCTCTTTTGAAAGAGAACTTTGGCCACGCTCCGATGGCTACTTAATTGCGTGCTCTGCTATTTGTAACCGGACGTTTCCGAATCCTTATGTCTTTGCAGCTCGTTCTTCCCAACCCTTTATCGCTCGCCCACTTCCACCCTCTCTCGCTCAACCGCTCTATTCACGACTCACCTTTGTTTCCAGTCGCCGTGCGAGTCGGTAGAATGCCGCTGGAAGTTATATTGCCTCGCCGTTGCCTGAATAAATATTCCTAATTTCACATTTGTAACTCGGCGCGTCTTACGTAAAATATATATCTAATTTTATGCATCCCCCGTCGAGCATTAAGAATATGTAACGCTGTAACTCGGCATTGTTTAATTTTCCCCGTGTTTGCAAAAACGCTTCAGCGCGGATCCCTCCGCCGCGGGAGGGACAGCGGAGGAAGCAGGGAACACTTATCTCGCGACGTGGATTTTGCTTCTCGTCCTTTTTTGCTGCGAGCACGTAGAGAGAGAGAGAGAGTGAGAGAGAGAGAGAGAGGCCCGCGTGGAAAAGCATAGTTACTCCACCCTTATATAAATGCTAATATAAACGCTGTATATCGTCTCTCTCTTGGACGCGGACGATGTATCTTTGGTAAAATTACAGGTCCCACTTCATCCCTTCCTCTCTCACTCTCTCTTTTTTCTTCTCTCGCGCGGTCGAGTCTCATGTAGAAAATTTGCTGCGACGAATTTGCGTGTTAGAAATTTGTTGCTTCGGTCTTTGATGATAAGTCGATGATACACCGTGCGCGAAATCAAATTTTCATGCAACCTTCTTCTAGGCGCGCAAAGATACGTGTCGTGAAAAATGTCGGCATCGTTTTCTCCGCCTTTATGCTCTGATACGTGTCGTCCCCGACGACAACGTTGATTCCGGGATGACGCTGAAAAATATGTTGACTCGTCCCGAGCTATGTGGAATTTTGCCCTCGACGTGCGTCGTCGTCTTTTTGCTCGTACGCTTCTGCTCGCGACACCTCTCTCTTCCGTCGGATCTCGCTCCGCGTTCGGATTTCGCTTCCGAATCACTCGCGCGCGCGGAATCTTGCCGGTGCGCGCCCATATAAATGCTAATGTTATACATCGACGTAGTATACGTGGGGGGCCCCCCGCCTCGAAGAAGTACTACAAATTTTGAGTCGGATGTAATCCATCTCGCGGTATTGCGCGCGCGGCGGCATGATCTGTGAAGATTGATCGGATTTCCGACCTTTCCGAGGTTGTTCCATCTGGCTTTAATTAACGGAGAAGGAATTGAAGAATGCGTTCGCGGAAATCCATTCAGTTTAAAATGTAAACGAACGAGAAATAACTCGGAGCTGCGAAATGTTTTATTATTGAAAAGTTATTCAAAACAAATAAAAACATCCAAAACGAGTTAGAAAAAAAAAAAACAGCGATTATAGAACTAGAAATTCGTATTTGTAAGTTTTAAGCGCGGAAAAAGCGGGTTCGTTTTTGAAAATCGTGAAAAATGGGTCGAGGGAATCTAGAGGTCATGCCCTTCAACCGTATCGACAGCGCCGTCGACGTCTCCGCCAAACGCAATCTCGAAGTGAAATAGAAAAACTTTTTCGAATTATACGGAACAATTGGTACGCGGCGAGCAATTAAACGCGTACCGATTCAAACTTATTGAATAAATTAAAGTAGAATCACTTCTCAGCAACGATTAATACGCTGGCGGTGTGTAAACGCCGGAAACTTGCTTTTTATGTTTTTGTTTTTTTTCATTTTTTGTTTTTTTTTTTATCACAACATGTCGAGTTTTTTCCAGGGGTTTTGGCGTGAAAGCTATCGTTAAGCACGATCCGTGATGTGTACGCGTTGCCGTACGATCGGTCGGTTTGATGCCAACCGCGTGTTAGATTTCGCGCCAAATGTGCTGGCTTAGGCAGCACCCATGCATCCATTACTAGTGTCCCCATGATTCCCATCGACGATTCGGGCTTGAAAAATGACCGGCAATAAAATTTCCCGAGCGTGAAGCGACGGTGCGAAAAGAATTAAAAAAAAAAAAAAAAAATCCCGCGCGCATCAAGTAGCCGCGCGCGCGGCACACACACAGTGTGACGATTTAGTCAAAAAAAAAGAAAAAAAAATCTCTTCTGAAATTTTTTTTCCCTCGTAGGTTTTCTCTCATGCCAACTTTTGCCTTGGCGTATTTGGTATGCTGGATACACGAGACGTATCGATTTCTCTATTTTTGATTCTGTCGAAAAGACCTCGTTGAGGTCGTGCGCTTTGGAAATCCTCGACCGTATATCTTACACACGGGCAGCATCTCTCTCGTTCGACTCCGATATTGAAACCAATTTTCGTTCTCCGAAATAATTGTGCACTTAAAACCACACACAAACATATACACACGGAAAGCGGAACGTTTCTGCAGCATAATGCAGCACGACGTTGCGCATTGCTACTTACTTGGAATATCCCAAACGCTGTGCCGAGGTGTTCATTTGTCCGCACGACCGTCGTCACGATCATTACTCTCTCTCTCGAGCTCCTCTCTGTGGCCGCCTGTCGTTTCTCTCGCTCACTCTCTCCCCTACCACACTTCTCTCGCACGAACAATTTCTCTGTCGGTCTCTCTCTCGCTCTTTCCCTCTTACGTCGTCGCCTCTTTCTTCCTGGCACACGCTCACCCTTTTCCGCAGTCCTCAGTCCTCTTTTCGCCACAAACACCGTGTACCACCCGCTTTTAGCTATCGAGAGCAAAGAACCGTGTTGTAGAACCGTAGCGGTCGGTCTCCGCTATGCATCATAGCCGTGCGTGCACAAGTGCACGCGTGCAACAAAACGCGCGCGCGCGCGCACCTACTGCTCTCGGTTCGCCGCAAATCTCCCGCGGACCTCATCCACGGAGAAATGGTACGGCTCTTCTACGCGCAGCGTGAATAAAACGTCCCGCGGGCTCGATTGCACTTCGAAAAGCGTGATTTCACGCGGTTTGATTTTATTCCCGCCTCGATCGACGGACGATCTTCGATCCCGTCGATCGATCGATCGGATGGCGCGTATCGTGACCACACTTTTGCTACGATTTCAACGCGAATGTTACACGTGTCAGCCGTGACGTCGTGTCCTCTTTGGTACCGCTGCCGTCTCGAAACCTCATGTTCGATCCTCGGCCAGTCAGTCGCTAATAACGATGTGGTACGCGTAGACCTCTCCGATCATGACATTCCCCTCTCCCTTTACCACTTCCGCGCTGTGTTAGACTGCGCTGTTGCGTGCCGCGCTCGTGCCGCGTTCGCGCTACTGATCGGGCAACCTCGAGCGGAGGGAAGACCTCGTACCGTACGCGATCGGGGATGCTGGTCAGGATACACGGAAGGACCATGTGCCGCGTGCGCGCTGCGTTTCACGCAGAGATAGATGAGCATGCGGTTTTCTCCAAACTAGGCAGAGGATCACGCGCGTTTTCGGAACGCGAGCGCGAGATCGAACGAGCGTGTTCTCGTGTGCGTGTTCTCTCGTGAAGGCACGTAAGCACACCGCGTCGACGCGCGCCGTTGTTTGTGGATGCTGTGGACCGACACCGCGGTCCAGGCTGCCACGCAGTATACTGAGCGACGATGCCGAGCGCCCGGGAGAACCCGCGGGAGCCCGTTCGTGGGTGAACGAAGCTCTCCGAAAATCTGCGAAGATCCTCGATTCGATGCACTCGGGGTCGCGCCACCAGCGCATAGAAGGACACGATGGACCACCGGGACTACCTGTCGGACCAGCAGCATCACCACCGCGAGAAAGGAGCGCGAAATCTCTCGCCTCCTTCTATTTCACACACATTATTCCTTCTTTCTCATTCTCTTTCTCTCTCTCTCTCTCTCTCTCTCTCTCTCTCTCTCTCTTTCTTTCTCTCTTTCTCTCTCTTTCTTTCTATCTTTCTTTGTCGGATGAATTCGTTCGTTCCTCGCATCGGTAGAATCGCACAATAGCTCTTTTTTCTCTTTATCCCTTTGCTTCCTTTTTTCTCTCTTCTTTCTTTCTTTTTTTTTCCATTCTTCTCTTTCATCCTAGTCAAGCGCAACAGGATCACTTACGTGATCAGAAAAGACAGAAAATCTGAGACAGATCGTTTCGCGGCGCGTTGTTCGGTTTATACGAGCGAGATCGTACCAAATTGACGAGCCCTCTAAACTCGAAATCGCGGGGATTACATCGTCGTAACACCACGGTCACGGGGCGTTAAACTCGCATTGAACAGCAATGTATCGATTTTGGATTATGGATGTTGCACGATGAATACTTCGCAATGGGCGGCAATGTCGTAGAAAAAAAAAAAAAAGAACAATTCGCCGAAAGAAAAGCATTGTTCGTAAATGAAATATTTTATAAGCCGTGCTTATCAACGCGTGAACAATTCGCAGGAATGACATTCGCGTCCAACGGACGCGGATTTATTGTATTTACTTTGCGATAAGGATGATCCCTATATATGCGGCATTATTCTCGCTCCGGTGTATTCCTGATTCCACACCTCTTCTCGATATTCTGTCTAGTGTCAAGAGCAAACTGTCGAAGTCTTACATAAATATGATGGTAGACGTGTCTTACATAGTTCAATCCTTTCCCCCCCTCTCTCTCTCTCTCTCTGTATAAATATTGCTGAAATATTCCATGTATGTCGTTACCCTTTTTTTTTTGTGTTTTTTCGCATACAGATCTCGTCAAAATTTCATGTCTACAGAATATTCTATGTCTACTACGTATTTCTTTTGTTCTGTTGTTTTTTTAATGTTACGGGGGATCATGTATATAACATCCTTTATATATAAAACCGCGTTGCGGGATTATCTTTGTCGGATATAACATTGTTCGTAAGGTCGACAGTGATTGACCTGCCGATCTCTTTACTTCTACGAGTTCGATTTTGCGTCGGTGCCTCATAGACCGAATCTTTTCGCCGGTTATCGATCGGCCCGGTGACTTCCAGCAATTTCAGCGGCAATGGGGAGAGAACGTCGTTGTCACGGAATACAATCTGGAAATATGGATTCGGAATGCTGACTCGCGTAGCGGCTCTCCATCGAGGTGGGAAACATTATCCAGAACGGAGTGAATCGATCAGAAAATTGGACGAAATTGTTGCGCGATAAATGTTAAGAATTATTCCACGCCCGCTCAACTGGAAATTCAATGGAAGATGTATGGATTAGCTCTAACGTACCGGAGCGTATAATTTTTTTTTTTTTTGCCTCGCTGCGTATATCTGCATCAATCCAATATACGCGCGTTATCGACTTTGCGTTAATTTCTTCCGCCTTGCAACGAGGTATAAATTTTCCGCATTAGTGCCACATGTTTGAGATTTAAATTGCACATAACAGATTGAAGAATGTAGTCATACACGCGGTATGTTACATTCAACGGCGAAAGATATTACGATGGAGTCGATGAAAGAGAAAGAGAGAGAGAAAGAGAGAGAGAGAGAGAGAGAGAGAGGTCAGCTGCACAATAAGATTGAAGGTAATAAAATTCTTTTCGCCTACGCTGACAGTTTGTACTCAATAAAGAGGAATTCTTTGTAAAACCGTTGTAAATCTTCTCCGGAATTCGTCGGGCGCGAAGACACCCCGAGATTTTTAAGAGAGGATAGCGGAGGAGTTATATGTGTGCTATCTTCCCTCTCCCTTTCTGTTCTGATTGGATTCCCTCAGGATATTCTTCGCGGCACGGTCTTTTCTAGCCGATCCTTTTTTGAGTTTTGCAAGAATGGGACGCGGCGGTCGTGAGCGCCTATTTTGATTCCGCGATAGACCAGTTCGAACAGTCCGTCTTTTATCCCGCATAATGAATCTTATTCCAACGGATTCCAACAAAAGAAATTGTTAAAGGTGCTCCTGTCTCTTTTATTTTTTATCAGCGGCACGAGCATTGGTTTTCCCTGAGCGTTTTCCGTGTATAATTGAGATGAAGTAGAAGTTTTGTTGGCAGAAGAGAGACTGTTAGGAAATATTTTTTTCATCTTAAAGATGCACTTCTCAAAGAAATTTACGTATAAGAAATTTACTTGAAAAAATAAAAATTTGTAGAGACATATAAAGTTTGAAATTTTTGAAACACAATCAAAAATTCAGATATAATTTAGAGATAATTACTGGAGGTTCTAAGTACAAAGGGAAGACGCAGTATTGATCGAGGGATCCAAATTTCTTGAGAGAGAGACAGACAGAGAGAGAGAAAGAGAGAGAGAGAGAGAGAGAGAGAGAGAGAGAGAGAGAGAGAGAGAGAGAGAGAGAGAGCTGGCCGCGTTTACGCTGAAGGGTCGATTTCACAGAAAGGAAGAGTGAAAGAAGGAGAGAAGAAGCAGCCTCGCAATGGTATTTATTCGCGTTAAATGGACAATGTGGATACTTTGCAAATCGAACAGTTTTGAATCGCCGATGCAAGCCGAATTAGCCCGAACGACCTCGAGCACGTCCCGCGATTGATTCGAAATAAACCAGAGGTTTCGCACCGCCAACCTACCATCAACCTTCCCTTTTCTACTCCTCTCTTTCTCTCACCCCTATCTGGAAGATTCGCAGCTTCCTCCCGTGAGACTGGTGCATCGTCCCATATTTAATCAAGAGCTTCGCACCAGCACGATACAAGTCCTGACTCGCTTCTAATTCGAAGCTGGCATTACGCGTGAACTGCAGTGGGATTTCCAAAATTAGCCACGCGAGACTAAAATACAAATTCGAACAAGAAATTAATATGTAGGAAGAATTTTCGATTTGCAAAATGTTTATTTGAGAGCTTCTCTGCGATAATTAATCTCGAGAGAAACAATTCTTCGTTTTTAAATTCTTTATATCACATTTCTTTACGTACATTTCTTTACGTAAACATCCCGTGCGTGAAAGTAATTTCTATTATTCTCAAGAACGAATTAAGGAATTAAATATTTTCAGCAAGATCCGCTGCGCACACGTTTGTCTGTGTTTCACGTTTGACAGACTTCTGACAACTTCCTGATTGTTGACGAGGAATTCATGTGGAGAGAGCCTCGACCTATCTCGGAGAAACTGGTAGAGAGATCGACGCAGGACCATAGTTGTTTTTCTTCTTTTTACGTCTTTGTACAACTCTCGTCGAGAGAGTAGATGTACTCTTTGACCTCTCGGAGGTTGCGAAGTCATCTCGTTTGTTCAAGGGCTGGTTCTTATCCTCGCCTCACTGCACTGGGGCAAACTTTCCCCCGGGACGTCGAAACCGCTGTATGAATCGCGTCGACTATAATTACGCTGCTGAAAGTATGAGTCGGATTCTTTCGACGAAGTTGCTCGCACAACCGACACAGTTGTGCCCACCCTCTTTCTCTTTCCCTCAGGACTATAAGCGTGGGTCGTTTGCTCTCATCTCACAATTTACCAGATATATGTAGCTGAAACAACAACAGCACATTGCACTACTTTATAACTCTGGTTATATATTTTCTCGAAACAAAAATTTCCAGACAACTGGACGATTTAAGGTGATCATTCTTACTTGACATTTTCAAGACGTGCAATATATAGTTTGATAGATCGTAGTAATCAAACTGAAAAACTTAGAAATAAGTACAATAAGATGTAAAAAAAAAAAATAAATAGAATTTTAAACATATTTAAGTTTTCTATATATATATGTATATATATATATATAACTCATACACATTAATTTCTTATGTGTGTATATTATATATATATATATATAACAGCAAGAATATATATGTGTGTGTAGAAAAGATGGCTCTCACAGGCGTACGTATGTAATATTATCGCAATACGGTTAGAATGAGTTGACACCAGTTATCTTTCGTCGATATAACATTTTAATTAAAAACATGTATAATTAAAAAAGAAAGCATCTACTATATATCTTTATATCTTTAGTTATCTGTAGATAAAGTTTGTTTTTGTAATAAATCATTATATCACCATAAAAAATTCTCTCGTTTGGTGAAAGTTACACTTCTGTTATACGTCGTTAACGTGGAGCTCTATACAGAGATGGTAGAGTAGAGAAAATTGCTGGAACAGTATCAGATGTTGGTAGCTTCAATTCTTGAATGAGTAGAACGCGCAGCGCTCGGTTTGAAAATAGATCGGGAGCTATGTGTAAATATGGCGTAGAACAATAACTTGGTAGATGGCGTTTCTATTCATTTCACGAGGCTTTATTTATGTGTGCGAATTCAAATACAAATAAGAAAATGCCCGTCGATCGCTGTGGGACTCATCGAACGGAATTCCGTATCAAGAATTAGGAACGCAATGCGGCATCTCAAAGGGTTATGTATATACACGTGCGTAACCTGTCGATGAGGTACCGTCTCTTCATCAAAAATTCAAAGACCCTTTTTGTCAAAAAACAATTAGTATTCGATGAGTCAAACAACGTAGTCGCAATCGTTTGGATGCGAAGGAGCTTCTAACATTTGCTCAAATGGCTACCTTATGTACACACATCCGGTCCACATAGCTCAATCGTTTGAAATTATTACCAACATTCCTGATCGCGATGGATCGATCATTACGTGATAATTATATATGACAATTTCTCCGTTTATTCCAAAAGTATGTATTTAATGTTAAAAAGAATGTAAAGTAAGATCATTTTTTAATGTAAAATGTAAAAATTAAACGAAACAAGAAATCAAGAAATTTTCGTCACTTATGTTTTAACTTAGACAAAATGATTGAGCAAACGGAACCAATGGCGCACATCTGTCTTCGCGGTAAATCGTCAGTGACGATCTGACCGCTATATATAAGTATACATATATAAATCAATTAATTTTAGAGTCAGTTTGATGTGCTGGGGACTAATTTAAATTCTTTCGGGAGCCTTTGGAAACGTCGCGACAAACGGGTAAGAGGTCGAAAGCTCGTCCACCCGATGTCGAGCGGCGTTTAACCCGCTAGTGGGGACAGATCGGTAACTTACGGAGCCTTGGAAGAAACGTGGTGGGGTTACAAAAGAGAGAGAAAGAGAGAGAGAGAGAGACGAAGAGGGATAATGATGGAGGAAAGCAGCAGACGCCACCTTAAGTATTTCTGATCGAATTCCAAATGGCTGGTTCGTCGTCCGGCCGGTCGGCCGGGAAGAATTCAAACCATGACGAGCAAATGGATGATCCGTTCGTCGGTCGATCGAAGGGGTGAAGGAAGAGGAAGGAGAGAAGGAAAGGAGAAGAGTAGGAGAAAAGGCAAAATAAGCGTCAGTGAAAACCGCGACGCAAAAAGCCGATCGCGACTTGCATTGACGCTAGCCAACCGTTTGAGATTAATCGGTTCGCGGGTCGATCAATGAACTTCGATACGTCACTTTCCTTCTTTTTCAAGATGTTTGTCTTAAACGAGCCACTTAATGTGTATAGAAATAGTACACAGAATTTATGATAACTACAAATCTTATTTTTTATTACAATACACTTTACGTCATTGATTTAAATTTAAGATGACTTAATGCCTTTTAAGTTTTAATTGAAATCGTATTGCATTTGAAGATCAATTATAAAGACAATCTGACGATTTTACAATTGATTAAAAACTTCGACCTTTTTATTTAAGTTCAATAGATCCACAAGATGTTAACTTTTAATCGATAATAATATTAATGATATGACACGTTTGTGTGTGTGAATGAAGGCACACGGCAATATCGACACCCTCGTAACGGGGTGACAAGGGATTCTCTTTTGTTCAATGCAACTTCTGCCGTGCCATCTGAGAGAGTCATTTTGCATACGAGACGCAGCGATGCGAGAAAATTCGCGATGGAAACTATAATGCGCAAAAAGATGTCACAGAGTTCAGTTGCACCCGATATTAATGACAGAGCACACGTGTATCATTTGCAACTGTCGTTGTCAAAAAATTTTTTATATCGATCAAACACATTTTTAATACTAGAATACATATTTAATAATCGCATTTTCGGTGAGAAGACAAATGCAGCATTTATATCACAATGGTGAAACAACAGCCATTTTGTGTTCTATCGGCTTGTAATAACCGGCATAAAGCACATCGCGTGCAAGCTAATGAGAGTAATCACTTTATAAAGGCGGTTCGGCATCGCGTGACGTTCTACACGCGCACAACCGAGAATCAATATTTGATTTTGAGGTTTCTTCGCGTTTCTTTTTTTTTTTTTTGTCTTTCTTTTTTTTGTCTTCGCATGTTATCGAACGATCAAAGGAAAAAAAAACCGATATTTTTACGGATATATAGAAATTCCTTTTATAGAAATGTAACGATTATTTTGTTCGCCGATCAATCGATCGATTTCCTTTCTGCCGGAGCAAAGAAACTCAAAAGGATGCTCAAAAGTGACTTTCATTATTCTTACTTGTTGAAAGATACAATATAATTTATATTTGTAAATTATTTTATAGGTATATCAAATATATTTGAAACATTGAAAGCAACATGTCGAAATTATACTTCTTTTCTTAAAGCTTTGAATAGAACGAAATATACTCTAAGTATTCATATACCTACTTTGAGAATCGATTGACAACTCGTTATTATCTGTTCCGAGAAATCGGTTGAGCATCTTCGCTCCGATTTTGTGAGCGATCGATTCCGCTTTTGTTCGTGTACGCGGTTTTTATTATTCCGCAGCGATGAGATCTGGTAACGATCAGTTCCACATGGTGAAATTAGCATCGCAGCGTCATCATTCATCCGTTCTGACACATCGAAAATAAATAGTCCAACCAATTCGGCGCAGTAGTGCGTAAGAGGAGGGGGAGAGAAAAAAGAGGTAACAGAACTCGCGCGTTTTTCACGTACGCAGCAGTTCGATAATCTCGTCGCAATCGTAAAGTTTTGCGAGCTTCACGATATGTACGACGAATGTCCGTGAAAGCCCGACTGGTGTGCGGATTGCGCGGTGCGAATTTTCCACGCGTGATCGCGCCTCTCCATCGATCAAATTCGGTGAGGCTCAAGGAAACGGCGTGTCCGTCGAGTGGTTGCGATCGAGTCCAAAAATCCATTTGTCATTTCATGCGTCAGGGTCCCCGAGACGCGATCATACGCTCTTCGACAGGAGACAGGCTTTTTTTTACAAGAAAGGTCGCGACCCCCCTCGCTATAACGAACTCTACGTTGCTTTTCTAGGAAACGGGTTTTTTTAATCGACGATTTTTTCCACCGTAGAATCGATGAGAACGAGGAGACGATAGATTCGGTTGATTACTCATCAAATTCAATACTTCTGAAAAAGAGAGACTTCAAAAACTGTAAAAAAAAAAGATCAAATAAAACGACAAATAAAACGACACATTATTTAGATGCGTATTTCCATTATATAACGCAATAGTTTTAATATTTTTACGCGACATTGTTTTATTTTTATTTTAACGGAAGATTTGGTTTTATGATAAAAAAAACTTAAGTAATATTAACGGAAACATATCCGTTGCGACACCGCGGTTAAGAGGAAAGGGATAATCGTGACCGTGAACAATAGAAAGAAAGGAAGTGGGAAATAGGAGAAAGGGGAAAAGGGGTCACCAGGTGAAAAAAAATCAAATTTTCATCCAACCGGTCCGTACAAAATTCTAATTTGAAGTCTGAAACTGACGACTGAAAGGGTAAAAGTGCACGAAAGGGTGATTATTTCACCCCTTGGGAAAAGATTTTTACGTATAATGCGCGTACCCGAGACAGCGTGCGCGACGCGGGCGAAAGGGTGAGGCCTCTGCCGCGACTCGGAGGGGTGAAATCGTAGAAAATGATAAACAGGATGAATCTTATTCAAATAGACAGACAAGATCCTGGATTTAGACGGGGAACCCCGGGTTTCCGCGCGCCGGTTGCGTATACCTATAACCGCAGGATACCTGAGTCCTGGGAAAAAGGAACGGGACTTTCAACTTTTCTGACGTTTTTTTTCACGAAAGGGTCAAATAAAGTGACGGGATTTAAATAAAGAAGAAGAGTTTTTTTATTGCCGCGCGCTAAAAGGTCGACGTTTGTCTCTCTTGCGCAGCAAACAATACAAAAAGAAAAAGGAAAAAGATAAAAAAGTGGAAGATAAAAACGAACTAGAGAAAAATGATCATTATGCGTGTTCGCCTTTTTAAAAAATTACACGCGCACACTGTCTTTTTTGTAACATATTATTATATATATATATATTTTTTTAAGACGAATAAAATTAAAAGATATAAATATGTAAACATGTAAAATATATTTTTGCTGCAATTTTACGGTGCAAACTCTATCGTCGAATACAAAAAAAGTGCCGTGTTTGATTATTATTATTATTCAATCTAACATAACCAGATAAATTTTAAACGCGTTAGTATATATTTTTCGATGTCGCAATTTCTTCTTTGTCGTCGGTATATAAACCTGATCGACAATACCAGCGCGAAACCGACACCGATGTAGGATCAGCGTCTGCTTGCAGACAGTATCAAGATCTAGCGTCAAACTCGATCAAAAGCCGCGAGCTCGTAAACCAGACTGCGGCCGGAGAGATAGAGCACACCAACGGCACCAAAGCGAGAAAGGGATAGAGTTAGATAAAAAGAGCGAGGAGAATATATCAGGCCGCGAAGAAGAGAGAACGAGAGAAACGGTGACGCGATTCGAAAATCTCTAGAGAAAATACAGCTGGTATTTTTTGGTACAGTCAGGTAACGGCAGGGTTCCGTCATCCTGGAAGAAGTTGGCGCGTCGCGGGAGGAAGAAAGGAGGAGAATGGACGAGCGAAAGAGGTGGGGAGAATAAAAAGGGGAGAGCACGAGATGTCATCTCTTGCACAATTTTTTTTCTTTTTTTTTTTTTTTGTTGTAATCGCGCAGAGATCGCTCGCCATTCAAGGGGTTGCACGCTGCTTCAAAGGGTTCTCTTGCTGGAAGGGCACGATGTCCCTTCCTTCTTCTCGCCGTTCGTTTCTCCGCGTGTCTCGGTCTTGCGGCACTACCTGCCCAACTGTTTTCGGTTCTCGGGTTACTAAAGACGCGGAAATCCAGAAATCGCGAAGGGCCCCGGGACCAGAATAGCGAAAAGAGAGAGAGAGAGAGAAACCCTTTTCGAGGGGGTTGCGTAGGGTTCGTGAATGGTCCCGCGGAGAGAGAAACCACCTCCTTGCCTTTCCTCGCGACAGTCCTTCCTCATCGGGACCCCTTCCTTCGCGTTTTTCGGCTCTCCTCTTCCACGGATATGAGTGTGCGACGGGGTCCTTAACCCCTTTCTTCTGTCAGCTGCTGTGCGTAACAGCTGTGCACCCTGCCGCGTTCTTGAAACCTGTGTTTCTTGTAAGCAGAGAATATCGTGCGTGGGTATGTCGTATATATCGTTGTCGTTCTCGCGATGTCACGTCATTGATCCTGTCATTGATACCGTTTTGTTTTTTTGAGATAATCTTCTCTGAGAAATCCACGCAATCTCGATTCACATAATGACAATCTCGAGCTTTGTGGAAAATGCTGTTGTCATCTGTTCATTAACATTGCTACTGGTTTAAGGCGCAGGACTCGATAGAATCTCACAGCCACATCATGAATCAAATCACTCAACCAGACGATTCACAGGCATAAAGTGACGTCTTGCATCAGCACTTTCTTTGTCCAAAATTCTCTTATCAAAATGTTTTCCTTTTTTCTCTTTTAAGTAGGTATATATGTTTCTACGACTAATGTCTCTCGAAATCTAAATGTTATAGTGAAGAAAAGCCACGCGGGTAATATCGCGCCTAGATTAAATCTGCGTCTAGATTAAATACTAAAAGACAAGATATTTCGCTATTTCTATCATCTTGTAAATGAATATAGACAGCGATTCCGAAATTCACTGCAGTGAAAAATCTATAATACCTATGTATTACGTAAATTATAGATTTTCAGTACTGACGGTAACAAAAAAAAAAAAAAAGAAACGTAGTTGTAGAAAACAACGTAAGTGAAATCACTTGTCCCAAACACACAGAAGCTTACATCGTGCTACGTATTTGTTATCCCGCGAAAACGATCGTTCTTTGACGATCCCTCGAAAACGCACGCTCGCAAAGACACGCTTTGAAAATACGTTCATCATCAGTTCGCACTTCTAGCGCGACAATTGCAGCTCTAATTATTTCACGATTCGCATTCTAATGGACTGGATTTGACTATATAAAAAACATAAGTAAGTTACATAAGCCTATGTACAGTTCGTTGAAGAAATGATCTTTACTACTTTCTATTGTTCGCAACTGTACAGTGTTTAGGTTTTGTGTTGTCTTTAAGTTAACTTTATTTGGATGCTTGGTTTGCATCTCATAAAATACTCAATTTACTTCTCTATGAAATTTAAAAATTCAAATGCAAAAAAATACCAAGAGTCAAACCCGGATCTTTTGCATTCCACTCAGAATTGCGGATTAATTTATTAATTTTTCTTCTTAGAATATTTCTCTATAATATTTCAGTTTTTTTCACAATATTAACATTTAACACGCAATATTTTTAATACAGAGATGAAAATATTAACAAAATAATACCCATGTGATTGAATAACAGAAATCTTGGGATTACTTAGCCTATAGGTGTATCAAGGTACTAAATATCCTGTATATAAACATTTTGCCGTATCTCCTTTTATCGCGTCTGAAAAATCTCGAGTCACGGCACTACGCCTTCACGTAACCCCCCCGTCTAAAACGTGACTCGCGTGAAATTCTTAAGATCTTACGACGCGCGACAAAAAAATCCTGTTTCGGGGATCGTCGATCGGCTTAACGTCGTCTATGGAGCGAGCGGGCGTGAAAGGAACTGCTTTCAAAGGAGGAGTCATCGTAAAAATAGATTCAGATAATAGAAAGTACCGAATGCGTACGCGTGTCTCAAAAGGGGAATAAAGTACGAATCACGTAAGAATTCATACGCAATGCGAGTCGCATAAAAGTATACCACGCGCTTGGAACGACATGAGATTACACACATCTATGGTGTCAATAGAGAGAGAGGGAGAGAGAGCTTCTAAAAATAAATTTTAATAGAAAGAAATACACAATTTGATAAGAACTGATGTGTAACTTGTATTAAAAACTTAAAATTTCTGAAAAAAAAAATCTCTGTACGTATCTGTAGCGCACATCTCTGTTGTTTCCTAATGTACCTAGTTGAGTTCGGTGAGTTTTGCTTCACGTGTAAATATCTTCAAGTCGATGAAGTCACTCTCTTGTAAGAAGACGTGATTTGTCATTGTGTCAGTGGACGCGCTGTGTATGCTAAAAACATTTTTATCCTCATAATTCCCGGAGGCTTTTGGAGAGCAAAACCCGCCCGATGAGATAGCGTCTCCTTGAGAAATAGCAGACTTCGAAGGTTTCGTGCCCTCTACTGGATCTCTTCGGCCATTCTCAAGACACAACACGCGCACATGGCCCCTCGTTCGGCAGATTCGGTTTAACTTATCGGACGTCCCGTAATTTTAGAATTACAAATATGCCGATTACAGTTCGTCGAACCCACTATATTTTATATGATAACTTCTACAAAAAAAAACGCGATTCTTTAAGACTAATTGAAACATCTCACGTCTTTTTTTTTAAAGCAAGTTCCTAGTAATATTTACAAAGAAATATTATTGTAAGTAATAGTAAGAGTATTACTCTAAGTATAGTAGTATTAAAAATATTATTATAAATAATATTTTATAGTAGTATTATCTAAAGAGTATATACAAAGGATAAGAGTGCTAGATGTTTGCACTACGTACTTGGAGATGTAATACTTATATTGAACAAATTTTACTTTGACATTATAATTTTTTATGTCAATATAACTATTTTAGTGCTATATTTTTTACGCTCGCATCATTTATTTCTATCGACTTCCACAAGTGAAGAAGTACGGTGGAAAGAGCTAGGCAAATTAATTTGGAGAAATGGAGAAACACACATTTCTTTTCTCATACGGTTTTCACATGAACTGGTGAACATACGAGGGTAGTTTTTGTTTTTTTTTTTTTTTGTCGCCTCTTTGTCTCCCGCACCCACGCGCGATCAGGCGCGCGTTACAGGTTGTGGGAAGTAGGGTAATTCTCCGGAGAGCGGGTTGTGTGCGACGACCCTCGTAATTTAATGCACAAGTTGCACTCAAGTAAGTCTCACTTCCGCTTGTCGAGCGTGGAGATTCGGTTTCGGTAATTTGCGCCGGAACTTCCCCGATCCGGGCAAACCTAACCCCCTCCCCTCCCTTTTCTTCCCCCGTAGTATCGGCGACAAAAAATACTGAGGGGAAAATACTCGACTCGAGTAAATCTCGGGGAGCCTTAACGATCTTACGTGACGATTAATCATCCGCGCTTTTATATCCGTGCGCTGATCAACCGATTTCTCATCGTCTCTTTCGAGATTCCTCCGTTTTTCGGATTCCTCGATAATGTTTTTTTTTCCTCCTCACACCCTCCTCGCGAGATTTTCCAGCCGGCATCGGAAAGGGGTTTCTCTCAGTCGGATTCATCGATCAGCCCGATGCCGGCAAAAGAGTTTCACGACGGCGTGAAAATCTTAATGATCGAACGGCATGAGAATCTTTTTAATCGTTTCTTTTTTTTTCTCTCCTGAGCTTTTGCTTCGAAGGGCGGAATGGATCTGTAAAATTATCCCGATGCGACAGACGTTAAAGCAGGTGTTCTACGCAGGAAGTCGGTTGGTAAAACACGAATTTTTAGTATTGACAGTGTAGCTGTTATTAGCCGAGAGAGAATTGAAGATTGACTAAAAGATTAAAAGAATTTAAGATATGTTATGTCTATCAACGTTGCCAGAGGAAGGGAAGTTTGTATCGTTCCATTTAACTGAACATCTCAATTAAATCGTGTGTTAGCCTCTATCGTGTCTATCCGATTTTGGGTTTCCAATATTACACATACGGTGCCAATCGAGTCCGCTATATAAAACGTTACCTGATGTCGCGCTAAATGACGTGCTTGTCTCATATTTCTTTTTCTACACCCCCTTCGAAAAACGACGAAAAAAGTACAGCGGGCTACACCGCGACGAGCTAGGAAAGAACTTTTTATCGCGCCGGAAGTCCTGATCCAACTTACTCTCGAAGGACGACGACGATTCGCCCGTAACCCTTCTTAGATCTTTTTTCTTTTCTCAAATACGTCCCACATTGTCGTGGGAACATCCAGGGAAAGGCGCGCGAGCATTTTAAGCGAGGGGTTGTGCGGCAACAACCGCTGCTATATTTAAATTTCATTTCTGACGTGGAAAGCTAGAAATATGATAAAAAAGCAGATGTCTTGTGGCACACAGATTGGGAGAAACACTCCATCTTGTTGCTTCGTAATTACTCCTCGAATAAATATGTTATATGCTGTCTTTGTTTGGATAAAGTGAATCACACACATATCATATTAATAGAAGTTAATGCCTCACAGCTTAAGACTGATAGCAAAAATTTATAGACAAGAAGCGACAGTGAATTTTAGTTACTTAATTAAACGCAAATTAAAGACAATGTTTTTTTCGAGAACGGGTTCTAAAGAGAGGTATTTGCGCTGATCACATAGAACGATAAAGAAACTCGCTGGTATTTTTGTGGACAGATTTCGTGATTAGAGAAAGCTCGAAATCTGATAAGATAAAAAAATCTGTAAAAAGTAACAGAAACTCTGGTGTTTCGTACTGTCATCGGGTCTTCTCACGCGGTCGAAGTGCTTCTATTAATCAAGTTGTTGTGAAATTTGACAAAAACAAATGTATAGTGAAAGTTTGATTTTTAAATATATAATTTTGTGTGTCCAACTAGTAACAAAAACAACTTGGGTAAACGTTATTTGAAGAATTGTTAAACAAACAATAGTGATAAAGAATAGAATTGAGATGAAGATTTGTGAAAGAGGAATCGATAGCGAGTGAATCATCATCAAGAGCATTGATCTATTCGTCGTTAACGTGCTATCCTGCATAAAAAGAGTCACAGCTGCATCCCTGCATCGCTCCATAAAAAGAACGTAAGGAATAAATATACATACACATACTATTGTATAATACTATCGTGTGAACAAATCGTAAAATCTTGCTTTACGATTTTTTTCCATAGCTCACACAAACAGTAAATCGTCAAAAGTTTATCATATCTTTTTATAGTTTTATTTCTTTTATCAGAGATTTAATTGGTTTTGCTAAATTTAAGGTTTTACTTAAAATAGAAATTATTTTTTATTTAATATTATTTCTCTTGCGCTTTTATACACATTTTTATTTTATCACACTTTTAAATATAAAATATTATGATTTTTCTTATATTTTATCATGGATCTCTATCGTTTCGTGTCGGATAGAGTATTGCAATATTTACTCGGGAATATTAAGGTCCGCCGAATAGTATCTCACTGAGTAATCAGCATCTACTAAAGTAATCAATAATAATGGACTTTATCGGTATTTGTGCGATTTGATCGAGCTGGTGTGCGAATTCACGATCGATGCGGGCGAAGGCCGCGCAAGCGAGGTTGGCCACCACTGCGGGCATTCAGCGATTCAGGGTCTGTTGGGCCCTTCTACGATAATTACACGGTACGAGCTGCGAGTCGGCCCAGGAATATATGTTCGATCGGCCGGTTTTTGAATTATTTGAAAAGAGACAGACCCTGGTATAACCGCGATATTATGGTATCGCGATTCCTCCTCCTCGGACCTTCGATCCCTTTTCTTCTTTCTTCCTCTATTTTCTCTCATTTTAGCGAACCGCTCGTCTCTCTTTTCTTTTCTACCTCCTCGCCCCTGTCTGGCCGAGCAGGTTAGAAAATCGCGAAATAAATCGCAAATAAATATGACTTATAGAGAAGAAACTACGACTATATATATTTTACGCGAATTAAAAATTCCCTAATTCGTGCTGTTGCATCAAATCTGAATGACGAATTTTAATGATAAAACTTTGATCAAAGTCTGCAAGAGCGAGCGAAGCGCCGATCACAGTTTTGCGCAGATATGAGCAACATTCAATTTGATGAAGAGATGTAGTGAACATTAAACAATAAGAACACTTGACCCAGTCATTGAGTTTGTATTGAGCAGATTAGATTAGATATAACTCGATATTCCGATATCAGGTGAAAATAAAATTTTAATTATCTCGCTCTTTTCACTATAGTTTAATATATTTTGTATTGTTTACTACGCGAAAAAAAAAGAGATAATGCGAGATTACGATCTACGGTTACGTGCCAGCGTGTGGCAATGTCGGCATTATCACGATCGTTGCCAAACTTTCCAGTTTTGCTATCGATTCAGATTCACTTAAAGGCGTGATAATTTTTTTATGACAATATTCTATTTAGAGATTTCGAGATTACATTTTGTCACGCCATAATGATATCATATTTATAAAAAGTTTATGCGCGCGTAGATATAACTTGTTCATTTTTTTTTGCATCATACACTGAGAAACAGTTCTTTCAATTTTACCAAGAAAAACAAAAAGAAAAAGAAACAATAACCACAATCGTGATCCCTTTGCCGATATACTCCGATATAATCCGAAATATACGTATGTTTCTTCGGTTCGCAATTAGCTAATCTCCGATCTTGATCTTCGGAGAAGACCGAAATGCGATTTCGGACTGCGATCGACTTTAATCCGCCATGCATTATTACATACCTCAGAAAAACAATAGCTGAGAAACAAACCTATACATCCGCTCGCGGTTGCGGATGTTATAATTTTGAATTGGCATCATTTTCTACTGCTGAAAGGAGGCCGGTGCTCTCAGCTTTTCGAACGCGGTACGAAGAAAGGTATAAAGGGGGATGATCGGTGGATGCCTAGTTATTTAGAGAATCTAAAATGTGCACGTGTGTGTGTGTGTGTATGAATTTACAGATAAAATAAGAACGTGCAATTATAATAAAACATTAGTTAATATTACAGTATCATAATTACGCTAACAACAAGTATTTTGATATCAGATTCAGATTTAATTTTCAATTATATACAAGCAAATGATATGTTTTTTTTCAAACGATCTGTATAGTTGGACAGAGCAAATTACAAAATTCTTACAAAGCAATGTATGTTCTTACTATTCATACAATGTTAATTAAATTATGTGGTCGTTTTTGTGCGAATTCTTCAAACGTGGGCGCGCTTATACGTTCATTGTGTCGCAAAAAATTTCTCAAGGAATAGACGCGCGCGCGCACATACGGATAATGAAAACGAAAGAGGGAACGTAATAAACGAGCAATAGAATGAGAGAAGGGAATGAGAAAAAGAGAGAGAGAGAGAGAGATGGAGAAAGAAAGAAAGAAGAATCCGCGAGAGGGAAGGGACAAGATCGGCATTGGCAAAAGGCATAGGCACTGGGGCGGCGGAGATCGCAACAAATGACTGTGTTTAAACTTGAACGTGACAAAATTTAAAAATCTCTGCCTGCGGCTCGCGAGGTGTGCGGAGTAAGGCCCGGCGTGCCTACAGGATCGCATCCATCCGCACAGGAGGGGTTGAGAAGGGGGAAAGCGGAAAGGGGACATCGGCCGGGGTGGCGGTGGATAAAGGTCCGTCTTGATCTCTCGCTCTCCCTCTCTCTCTCTCTCTCTCTCTCTGTCTCTCTTCTTTTCTTTCCCGCTTGTGTTTCTGCGCGCTCGCGTTTTACTCCTCGCGCGTTTTCCTTTCGTCTCTTTCGCTCTCATTCCGGCGGGCGCACGCGTTTGCGCCGCGATACGGATTGTTTTGCTCTCGTTTACGCGAAATTGGCTGTAATTGCATGCGCGCGAGAGACGGCCGGCGCGAGAGACGGGACAGGAGAGGGACCGGTCCAAAGCGCATTTTACAAATGTCGAGGCGGTGTTTAAGCTATCCTCCTCCATTTCTTGGCCCGTGTTCACGGTCGTGTTGCGCGAACGAACCTCCGGGAATATCTCGACCGTGTCGATGCATGGCTAATGCTCCGCTTGGGCGACAATACAAATCGCTCTCGCGCTATAATTACGAGCGGGACTCGCAAGGAATCAAGCGACATCATTTTTATCAACACCTTTTATCGGCCTTAAAATTGATATATTAACCAATTTGTGCTTACACGAGTTGTATCTCGTTGAAATTTATAATA
The DNA here is from genome assembly GCA_014825685.1 of Pseudomyrmex cubaensis. Lineage (NCBI taxonomy): Eukaryota > Metazoa > Arthropoda > Insecta > Hymenoptera > Formicidae > Pseudomyrmex > Pseudomyrmex cubaensis. Next base: position 36,724 of record QVOA01022223.1, read on the forward strand.
GCACAAAATCTGGTTTTATATCGCTTCCAAAAAAAATCACGCGCCTATCTTTTTTATTCTTAAAAAAAGTCGATATACTTGAATGTATCAAAGTTTATTGTTGTTTCTTTTCCGCCAAACCGTTTGGTTTTCTCTTCGAACGTTTGCTTCTTAGCGTGAGCACGCAGCTGCCGTCATACATGTTGTAACGTGACAGATGATAACGATGATGACAACTATAATGATTGATGGCAATGACGAAAATAATGATAGTTGTAATCTTCGCACGTATAATAATAGAAATCTTATAATTTTCCAATGTTTTCTCTCTCTTTCTCTTTACATAGTGTGGTCAGAAAAAAATGAAAGAAAAACCGCCATTTTTGTAGTCTAATTTCATCATATTGTCAGTCATGTATTTCATCAATTAAACCTCGCAATTAATCTCATTTGAGATATTATTCCCGATTATTTATATGTTTTTAAATATAAGCGATAATGCTTCTGCAGCGATGTGCTACTAATACCGCTCGACGGTGATTAATTAATCCCCCCTCGACCTGATAGCAATCGTCGTCGTCCTATCGCACGACGGTCTAGGGACACGTTTCAGTGTTCCTAATCTTTATTTTCTTCCGCTTGTGGTTAGGTTACTATGATGAGATACGCAAAGCGGCAGAAATCTGGAACCAGTTTCCTTGAGTCGCGAGACATGCAACGCCGTTGAAGACTTACAACGGCAGAAACACATCCACCGACATACATACATAGTCGGTTTGGAAGCCTCCGCGCCGACGAAATGCCACGGCCGGTCAATTAATCATATTTCGAAAATCATTCCGGCCGAGATCTGGCCGGAAAGATAGAGAGACTCGAGAGCGCCTCGAAACTCCAGAGTCATAGGGAGCCACTATACAGGCGCGGGGTGCTTGACCGAGCCAGAAACTCTTTCTCTTCGACAAACTTTTTTTTTCCGTCAATACATAGTGTTCCTACAGCGCGAAGGGAAGAAAAATTCGATTCGAACCCTTTCGTTAAAGTCAGCGGGCTATTGGGGCCGCGGTTGTAAAAGTCCTATCATCGTAACAAGAAATTTCTTTCGGAGAATGAGATGAGGTATACGAGCGCGAAAGAAAGCAAATGGAAACAGAGAACATAGTTCCTCTTCAAGTTGTGTTTTGTAAAACAAAACAAAAAAAAAAAAAAAAAAAAAAAAAAATTTTTGCATCTCCGATAAAGAGTGACTGAGATAATAAATTATCTCTATGATTATAGCAATTTAGACGCAACACACAGCGCAGGGATATATATTTGGATAGCCTCGAGACGTATTCCGCAAATCGAATGAAATGCATTACTTTCATCCCGGGGCGGACCGGACGCGAAACACGAGAAGATGATACGAGTAATAAGAGCGATCGGAAGAGAGAAGAAAAGGGGAGCGCATTGGGCAGAAGAAGTGCGGGAAGGAGAGAGGGGGGGAGGGAGGCACAGAAAGAAAGAGAGACTTTCTGTTGTGCGTGATGTATTAGTTTTAAGGCATATGGAGAGCCGACTCGGCCTCGTGGCCATTACAATGCGTCGAGCTCTCGAGTTCAAGATATCTCGAATCGGAGCGCGTTCGATTCATTTAAGAGATAACATCTTTCGTTCGAAATATGAATATTATATTATAAGCGTGGTTGAGAGAGAGAGAAAAAAGAAGGAGAAAGAGAGAGATGCTGGTTTCTCTTCTTTCCTCCCCCTCTCTCCCTCATCCCTCGTCGTGTTTCCCCCATCCCCTTCCTATCTCTTCTTCGCGAGTCTTTATAAGTCTTTTGCTCCAGTCTGCCCCACTCGCTGCCTCTTCATCTTGCTTTTTCTTCCTTTTCATCTTTCACGCTGCCAAAGCGAATGCCTGCATTATGAGAGGAACTGGGCTCTCTCTCTCTCTCTCTCTCGCTGTTCCCTCCGAATCTAACGATCTTCGCAAACGGTCGAGTAATCGATCGACAGGAGAAAAGGGTGCAACGGAGGGGTCCGGTGTTTAACCCTCTCCCGTTTCTATACGTGAGCACGCGGCTCTCTCTATCTATCGCGAGAGATAAAACCACATCGACGTCTGTCAGTTTCTTTTTGCATCGATATTAGTTTCTCTCTTTCTCTCTCGATGATCAATGGAAACGTATAGCAACGAATTAAGGAGCTCGCGAGCTAAATAAACGAACAAGCGATACAAGCGGTTTGAGAACGATATTCCATCGGCGAAGTTCAATAATCGTAGAGAAAAATTTTTTTGTTTCGACATCCGCCACTTGTCGGGCCGGCGCTTGTCGGACGGAATTACGACGGGAATGAACGTTATGTGATATAACGAGGATAATAGATACAAGAGTTTGCATGGCAGCGCGTATCGGTGCGCACGAAAAACCGTGAAAGCAAGAAGCGCATCGCGCGCGCGCGCTCTCGAGGCGCAAAGCGCCTAGAGAGAGAATGCGCAAGATGTAGACGAGATAATAATAATAGACAATCGTGTATTACAAACTATAAACGTCAGACCCGAGTGCGTCACGTTATTTTATTTTATTTTCCGCGAGGGGGTCGCGCGCGCGTGTGCGCAGAAGAAGAACAACTCACGGCTCACGGTCCTTTGACTTTATTTTAAACGTAATGACTTTACCGCAGGCCTTTAAACGACATTCTGATCATACGCGTATATATTCCTTCTTATTGTTGCAAGAAGAGGCAGAAGGCAAAAGTGCGGCGGAGAAAGAGAGAAAGAAGGGGAATGCGTTACGCCGTAACTTCAGCAGCGGAGTCGCCGATGAGCACACGGAGGGGGAGCTGAAAGTAGGCGGACGAGTTATTAGAATTTAGATTGAAAATTAGAGATTCTATATTTTCGAACTCTCCCGCTTCTTAGCGTGTCCGATGTGTGATCTCAACGTACGATCGCGGTTGCGTTCCTCAGTACTGCGTTCTAAGTGTCACTGTGACGAATTTTTGCACGTTTTTGTACTTACATTAATATACGCTGTTTTACTCAAGTAAAATAAACAATTTCATTCTATCAAAAGAACAAAAGAAAGAGAGAAAGAGAGAGAGAGAGAAGAGAGAAAAGTTTTAAGAAAATATATTTACTTAATTTAAAACAACTTTTCTCACCCAGTGTGTGTACTTTTCGATGGTTTACTCTTTTTCCCTATAAATTTTGCATAACTCGGTAAATTGCTAAAAATACAGACGCAAACGCGCCCGTATTAAGAAAATTGATTTAATACTCGGTAATGACGGGGTAAGTCATATCTGAATTAAATATCAAGTGGTTTCCCGGTTACTATGGTAACATAACTTAAGAGAGTGTGTAAAACCGAGGAGAGGAAGGATGGAAGGCCGTTCCCCCTCCCGATAAATCTGCATTTATTTATTTATTATTAATGCGTTCCGCAGGGGCACACGATAATTACTTTCCTTTCACATCCTAGAAATATATGTTGCCCCGAGCAGCGATCGAAACTACCAACGCCCCACTCACTCGTGATCTTCCCGCGCGAGACACAGTCCGAACACAGTCGGCATACGCGCCGTATAAATTGCTCTCGGGGTAAATTCTACGGTCGAGAAAATTTCGCTGGCCAAATCAAACACGGCCCGGTAATCATTGAGCTTTATGGTGGTACGCTCGATCGGGTTCTGCAGTTCTCGTGTACATTCTCTCCTTCTTTCTTTCTCTGTTTCTTTCTGTCTCTCTTTCCTTCTTCACATCAGGCTATTAGTAGGAACGGACCCTACGATCTCTTGCGTAGTGTGGTTTTACGTGTCCACACAAAGCGCGATCGCGTACGAACGTGTGTTTCGATGGGACTATAAGCCCGAACTTTCGTACGCATTATTTAACACACTCACGGTGTACACCAACATGCGAGAGCGAGAAATGCGTGCGTATATATACTCGTGTGCACGATGGGGCCCCGTATTGTCCTCGCGCGCGTAAGCATCATGCGTTGGAGGGGAATAGAATGATGGAGGGAAACGGGACCGAAAAAGGGTCCGGGAGATCGGGCCCTCTCTCGCTCCCTCTCCCCATTCCTCTCCCGCGCTGCCGCGCGGCACTCGTTCATTTTTTACTTTCAAAAATCATGACGATGCTCATTTTTCTGACTCGTGAAGAATTCTTCAAACTGACGTGTAACCAAACGTAGCTCACGATTTTAGGTGGGCGGGAGTGCGCGGAGAGAAAGAGGGAACGCAAGGCCCTTCGGGGCCGGAGGCTCGAAATCCTCCACCTATGAGCACGATTACGAGATGTTACTTTTTTCGTCTCTTTTCAACGTCCCTCTTCGCCTTATTCCTCGAAATGTCGAGCTTTTGTGGAGTTTCTCTGGAACGGTTCTGCTTATTCGATGCTTATAACGCGCGCCCTCGATCTCTTCTCTACGTCTTATTAAATTTATATTAATGAAGCTATTAGTTAAAACTGTCACAACAATTAGTTATGCATTATCTCGCAAGAGACCCGGGCGAAAGCGTTTCATTATAAACTCCGTTTTTGTTCTATTAGCTCTCGCGTCTATGGCCGAGATGGAAATCTTTGTAGAACAGATGACTCCTTCGGCATCTGGTAATCCTCCGGGCATTGCCGTAGTTATGATTATTCGGTCTTGTTCCTTTTGTTGCGTCTGTGTGTTGGAGTTGTGAGCGGCGCTTCAACGGCAGAGCCTATTGTCCGATTATTTGAATATCGAACGCGTACGCGGACGGATGGGAATCGATTCGTGGGGCCTAATGGGGATTACACGGCCAATCTGCCTTTGGGAAGACCCTGCCCTTCGTCTCTTTCTCTTTCTCTCTCTTTCTTCTCTTCCTTCTATCTCATACCTTGCAATGTATCGTTTCTCCGAATCCTTGCGAAACATCGCGTCTATCTGATGACGCGCGAGTAAAAGTTAACGAGGTGTCTACGTAATTATCTGTTCTCACTGTAAATACTATTAAAGAGCTGTGATTTAGACGATTTTTTTTCTCAAATAGAGATATCGTAATGTTTCTTAACCGTAAAATTTAAATTGATGAACTGTAAAATAAAATGAGCTATAAAAAAAAACGCTACGAGCAACTAGATTGGCGATTATAATGTATTTCTCTGCCAAAGAATATCATAAAATATCCAGCGAAATTTTTCAAACGAAATGCGCCTCGCTCGACGTCGACAGCGAGCACGAAATATCACTCTAATGTGATTAATATAAATTCGCGAGTTAACCTTGGATTTCGGGCACGACGAGATTCCGTCCGTTCGCGAGTATGAGAAATCACCCTTCGCATTCTCTCCTTTAGAAAAAGCGAGCCTCGTCGAAGCCACCTGACCGTGATGAATCACTTACGTGTCCGGTCTCTGTCCGTGTGCCTCTTTCCCCCTAAGCACGTTCCTCCCTCCCCCCTCCCTCGTGCGCGCACGATATTAAGCGGCGTTATATTTTGCGACGGAAACCGTCGCAAACCGCTCGCTCTTGCGGTTGAAAATGAAGTATCCTCTCTCGCGCAACGTTCGCCGGCACGTTTCGAAGATTAATTATTCCGCGGAAATATGGCGGGCCCGACGAAACGCGGATCAGAGGCCGATAAATAAATAGAATGTGCGCTGTGAATGCCTCGTTATCGCGTTTAAACAATGCTCCTCCGGGATGATAAATAACCTGGAACAATGGCGGCCGCGCAGAAGTAGCTCGCAATTACGAGTCAATCAATGCATATTCATATTCGAACGGGCGTTCCTGGAATAGAAAAAGCTCGCGCTGCTTCTCGTCGTTTTCTTCGTCTTCTGCATTCTCTCTCGTACTCGCCCTGTTCGTGCCGCCGAGTCTGCGCTGCCCACGCACACTCGCGTACACACTCGCGGAGGAAACGTATGGTGGAAGAAAGGGGAGGAGGAGGGCCAGTCGGTGGCCTCCTCCGGGAAGAAGGAAGAGAGAAAGAAGGCGAGAGAGAAGAAGAAAGAAGGAGGATGGTAGAATCGAAAGGATCGAGAATCGACGAGCAATTCGAGAAACGCAGCGGAAAGATTCCATAACGTCTCACAAAGAGAGCAAGCCATCGGGAGAAATTAATAAGCGGTCGCCACCGCCGCAGCTACGAAGGCGAAGGGGAAAAGACAGACGTGGAAGAGAAACGAACAAACTCGGACGTTGAGAACGGGGTGGAGGAGGCGAAAGCGAGAGAGAAAACAAGCTCCGCGGCGACTTGTGTAATTGAAATTCCGAGTGTTCGCTCTATTTTATGGAGTACTTTGACTAACGTCCCCGACGAGAGAGTTTGCTCTCTCTCCCTCGCGCGATTTTTTCGAAATTCGTCTCGCATGAATATGCAGTAACACGAGCAGCGAACGACACTCAAATGTTACTCGTAGAATTGTTTTCTTCCTTTTGAAATGTGGGGTAACGTGGCGCACGTTGCCTCGAGAGATAAAAAAGTAACGGGGAGAGAGAGCGACGACTCGCGTCGATAAGCCTGTCAATCGTCGTATTTGGAATTTAAGTGGACGAGTATATCGGAGACGAGCGCGGGATATGGCGAGAGAGAGAGAGAGAAAGAGAGAGAGAGATCTGGAGACCGAAGGGGGTGCCAAGATGGAAGCGAGAGATCCATCGGGACGGCCGAGCAGAGAGTCCGAGGCCTGCGGGGTCCGAGGCATCCTTTAAAATTGGAATAATAATGTTCTTTCATCTCTCTGAACTCGAAACGATGACTCGACGGCTTTCAATATTGTGGGAACAAAAATCGGTTAGGAAGACGTCGGCCAGTTTCTCCTCCCTATTCGTCTTCTTCTTCTTCTTCTTCTTCTACTTCGTCTTCTTCTTCATCCTCGCCTCACCTCTCGACGAAGCGACAAGATAGAGTAGGAAGAATCTCATCGCGCGCAAAGGACGACGTCGCGCGAAGACCGCGTCAAAGCTGAAAGATAACCGGATAAAAGTCGCTTTTGTTCGAGTTTACAAAGATCGGTTACAACGCTGCTATACGTTGCGCGAGACGAAGATGAAGCGAAAAAAAAAAAAAAGAAAAAGAAAAAAAAACAACACACACTCCGCATGGTTGAATAAACCAAGATTCTTCAGACGAGTAGTGAACCTGAACTGCATATCTGAAACTGGACCTCCGAGAACCGAATCCGAATCGAGCTGTTTATTTTGAAAGCGGTGCAAGTCCAGTTTTGAAACATTCGAAATCTCAATAGGTCCTAGATAGGAGAATAGAACGCGTTCGATTTTTCTTCACCGATTCGATTTCATTCGACTCTCGAGAATTTATGTCTTTTAGTACGTGTCCTAAAACAACTCTGGAAAAACGCGTTGTCACCATTAAAACAAGACTCGAGTAAAAAAAAAAAAAAAAAAAAACGCTGAATTACGATGACGTTCCGATAACTCGCGATATGATGGATTATAATAAAGACAAACTTGTACGATTCATTAATGACTCGTCTCTCTCGCTCAGCAGTACATAATAGTAATTACACCCGGTGAGCACGGGACACAAAAACAAAACGCGTTAGAGTCTTGGATTGGCGGTGGAAAGACGCGATTTATAATTAATAGTATAGTGTAGCTGTGAGCGTGTGTGATGCGTGAGTGACAGAGAGATAGAGAGAGAGAGAGAGAGAAAGAGAAAGACAGAGAGGCACGAGAGGCCGCGGGAGGGCACCGGTTAAGGGGAGAAGAGCGGAGGAAAAAAATGTACGCGAGTCATCCTACGGAGCATTAGATTGAGCTTGATTACGAGTAATTATTCCTGCGCTTCGGTTTCGTACGTCCTTATAACGTCTTGTAACGAGGCCGGCGATCTTTGATCATTGCCACGAGAGATGCGTATCGTCGGTACGCAATGTATGTACGTGCCAGCCTTTTAAAAGATCGATCATCGGTTCCGCGCGCGCGTTGATCTTCGCTCCTTTTGGGAAAGGTCACAATCGATCGCACGCGCAATCGATTCACGCGGATGTCTCGATCGAGACCGCCTCTTTCTCGCCTCCTTTCTTTTTCGCGATCGAAACGCTCACGTTGCCGATCACCGCGCGACCACGAGATCGAATCGAGTGCCGATCGTCCGTTGATCGGATCGCGATCGGCAGGCTCTCTTTTCGCGACTGACATTTATACCTGATATATACCTGGCATGGCACGAACGAATCTGCAAGAAGTGAGGATTGCGGAAAAAAGACCGATGATTCGCCTTCGATGGTTTCGACATTCCCCTCCCTCTCCTCGCTCCCCGCTACCTTCTGCCTCTTTGGTCCGGCTTCTTCGTTCGCATATCCCGGGGCGACGCGCGATGAATAACGAACTTCTTTTCCACGCCTCCGAAATACTGGTGATTAGCTATGAAATATCGATTTTCAAATACAAAAAAATTGCCAGGGTTACACGTCTTCAGCGGCAGAAATGGAGCGCGAGGCAGAAATGTGCTCGATGTGCGCACGTCAGGCGACGAAACACATCCCGACTCGCGTATTAATTATATATTGTGTGTGTAAATGGTAGTTATCAAAAGTACCGTAATGAGAAGTGCGATCGCTGTCGGCGTACGCTGATGTATTTTACTGCGCCGTTCATGGATAACTTAATGCGCGATGTTTGCGTCATTCAGTATGAATCTCATACAGTTCTTAGGCATTAGCAAAAACTATTGCGTATTCACACGTGACATATGTTGCTTTTGACAGTAAAAACAAATTCGATAAGTTTCTGTATTTAATTAAATCACGTGAATTGAATACAGAAATTTATTTAATTCGTTTTAAATAAATATAAAACAAAATATTTGACTAACTCACGTTAATTAAATACAAAAATACAAATACATATTTATATAGTAATTAAAATTACTGATAGAGTAATTTAAAAAAAGAAAAGAAAAGAAAAGAAAATTTTGAGAAAGTCAAACGAAGAAACATCAGACTGTGGAAGAACCATTTAACCTCTTCGGGAACAAGAACACAAGATAAATCGCTATTATTCTAAATAGCCGTCAGCTCTTCTTCTAATGTTAAATGGCCTCGCCAGCAATCGACTCTAGTCGAAGAGCGAAGAGATCTCGAAACGCGAGCCGCTGACGGGAGTCGGGCGGTCAGCCGGCGAAAAACGACGCGGTGAGAAACCGATTTGAGAACCAGTCGCGAACAATTAAACGTCGCGAAAGGAGCAAAACGGGAGTAAAGAACACGGAGGAGGAAGAGGAAGAGAAGGAGAGTAGAAGGCGGGTGGAGAACAACCGGGCTGTGGGGAGAAGCAAGGGAGGAAGAAGACGACGAGAACGCGCGGAGTCGTGAGCGAAGAAGGGGGAGAGAGAGAACGGAGTCGAAGGGCGGCCGGTCGAAAGTCCGGGAGGGAGAAAAAAAGGATGAAAATCGCGGTTGTAAAATCCACGCGGGTTGCACCAAACGCAATTAACCGCTAAACCCGAATCCCCATAGGAGCCCGGGACGGCGTATATAGGTGGAGAACTTGAAGAAGGGAACGGGAGGTGGCGGGAGGAAGACAGAGGGAAGAAAACTGGATGAGAAAGCAGGACGAAAACGGAGAAGAAGGAAGGAAGCGAGACGGAACTAGAAGAGAAAGAAAGAGAAAGAGAGAGAAAGAGAGAAAGAGAGAGAGAGGGAATCTGGCCCTCTCCCGACGACTGCTTTCGGTTTGGCCAGCCTTGCCAGCCCTTAGGGCTCCAGACGGAACGCTTTTAAAATTTATTGACAATCATAAATTTCGAAAATAAAACCTTATATTCCCGCGTGCGCTCGCGTGCTCGCCGGTGCGCACACCACCGCGAATCCCACACGCACGCGGTCCCGTCCGCATAGGTGTGCTGGGTTTGCGACTCTCGCGGAGGCTGCATACATGGCTGCAGAAAAGGTTTCGCAGACGCGAACGGCCTCTTTGCTCTCTTTCCTCGTCTCTCCGCGGCTCGCCGTGGCTCTCCGCGGCTCACCACCGTCGGGTAGCAGTCTGGAATCGTTTTCTCTCCAGTTGCTCGTTTTGCGGGGTGCTCGAAACAAAAGAATTCGTTACGAATTTGCCTCCCCCCGAGTCTCTCTCTCTCCATGTATTCTCTCTCTCCCGGACTCTCGACTGCCGGCTGCGGACTCGCGCGCCGCAATTCCGCACGCGCTTCGCGCATTTTTTGTTACAGAGTGACACGCTAAAAAAATAATTGAAGTTACATAGTCAAATCCTGTTGACGATCATAATTGACTGGACGAAATCGCGTGACACAAAGTTTCTTTGCAACATTTCTTTTATCGTTTTCTTTTACATTTCATGTGACTACAGATTTATTTCTTATCGGACTTTAATCGGTTCGATTAAAATTATCTCTTTGACATTGATTTCGATTTTCTATCTGCTGTTTACGCCCGCCAACTTATTTATTTTCAATCGCACGCAACACATTCGAGTAAGTGTCTTCACTTCATTCAAATATGTTGTCGGTGCGGAATGCGATATCATTTCTGCGTCCGCGATGAGTAGATACGGAATGACGTTCGCGTGGCGTGTTGGGAGAACTGGGTCTGAGGTCCGTCGATCGCGTCGTATCGATGCTCGTCGTTGACGCGCCGGCCCGGCCGTCCAACATATTGACAAAGATCGTGCGCGGTTCTCAGTGTTTGAGAATCGTCTCGAATTGTTACTCGCGGTATGTGTCCGTTCTATACGCGTCGGCTAGATTTTTAAACAAATCGAATTCCAGACCCGGCGCGTTTATAAACACCGACGATTCTCCTCGCAAGCAAGAAGGTCGCGAGGCAGAAGCGCGGAGAAGACGAGACGCGGCGAGACGCGGCGAGGAGACAGCTCCGAAGATTGACGGAGGATGTGAAGGGGATACGCGGAGGTTTATTATGCCAGCAAGCAAATTACGATCGAAATGACTCGCGCAGCCAAGCGAAGTGACTAATTGATTAGGTCCGTCGACGATATGCACGCGCGCGCGCTCGACGACGACGGTCGCGTCGATCGAAACTGGTTCTGGTTTCTTTCTTTGTGTACTTCAGAAATGAGATTATACTTTCGGACGGTAGTTATTGTGTCGTATCGCGAATTACGACGACGATAATGCCGGAGGAAACGCCGAGGCTTGGGATCAAGGCCGTAGCCATGAAAACAACAAGGAAAATGAGTGGTTGTTGCCGATCGCTTATAGATCTCTGGTTGATGCTCGCGAAAACTACTTGCGTTCGATAGAGAACAAGTCATCGACAAGATGTTTTTGCGTAAAATCAAAATTATCGGTTTCAGAGTTTCCATCACAATTCAACTCTCGAAACATATTTCTTAATAGTAAAACAATTGGTAACTCTCTCTTGTAATATATTATTCTAGCATTGTTTCTTGTAAAAACATTTGATTATTCCTTTATCTTTTTTGTCCTCGCTCGATGGTCGCGATATGCAATTTCTGGTACTGTCGGGAATTACATTAATGCACGAAAGATCTTAGAGTTGGTAAAGAGGGACGAAGTAGAAGGCGATGGCACGAAAAGAGGGGGCGAATTCATCATCGGTCCAAGTCAGGAATTATAACGGAGCGATTCATCACGAGAGGCCACCGATCCGTCATGCCGATCTACGCGTGCGAGGCGGTTTTTGAATATCCTGCGCGAACGTATATCTGTATATCTCTCGGTTTAACCCGTGTAATATTCAGAAGGGGGGGAGGGTTTCAGTCGCGGCCTTGAGCGGTACGCTGAACGTAGTCACGAGAATCGTCGCCGGATATGTATCCTGAAACGAGAATCCGCTTCCTTTGTGAAACGCGAGATGTCTATCGTTTCACGAATTTTTTAATCGCATATTCCAGTCGAATTTCGAATTTATGTACTCGGCTTGTCTTGAGAAAAATTCGCACGTACACGAAAACTTGTGACGCAAAATTACAATATGGAAATATTGTTTTATTACGCACATGTGCAGAATTCTGATACAATTTTAGCGCGCGTGAGTAATTAAATTTTGAAAATGTTCCTAATTAAATTTTGAAAACATACGGTTACGGATATTAAAGAACTTGATTAAATTTCACTTACGCCGAAGATGGAACAGGGTTGGAACGCGCATGACAGTATACAAATTAAATCATTACGATCATCGAGGCGTTGCGGCGGGCGCGCCGCGATATAAAGAGTAAATAACGTTAAATATACTTCAAACGCGCGTACCGAGATAATTGCTCAAACCCGACCATGGCTGCGCGCGATCGGCTTTCAGCCGTAAAAAGTCGAATGATATTTATCGCGCCCTCTTCGTCGAATCATCGTCGATTTTCTTGTTTCTCCGCACATCACGGCGACCGATTAAAACGGACGACGACGTTATATCCATCGCGAAGAAGAAGCCACACACATACACACACGCAAGCTCGGGCGCGCGTGTTTCGCGCGTCCCGTACCAGGAAACGGAAGTGACGTCATGCACGTTTATTGGAAGTGTTTATTTGCCCGGCGTATAACCGAGATCTGTCGTATTCTATGAACGACTCGCGCTGAAATCTCGCCGGTCGATCTATCGACGAATATACCGCTCTTTTAAACGCCCTAACGTGCTGTGTTATTCTCTCGCATTTCAAACACAGAGATTGTCATTACGATTAAAAGGAAATACGATATTACATATATATATATATATGTATATATTGAGTATGCCCTTTAGAATTTGCTTTACTTTTGTATAATCAAACGTAGATGTCTAGGATTAACGAAAAAGCAAGACAGTCGAATCGAAAGATACATATCTCCATTGTACGTATCGCCGTATAATCATACTCTTTTTTTTTTAATATAAGATATTATAAAAGCTTTATTGTGTGATAAAAAATGCGCGATATGTATCCAATAGCATTTACAATTTAACAAATGTATCATACTTAATCGAATAAGGTATCCGTTCCTACACGTGTACATACGTGTCATTCGCCTGTTGAATACACACACTTTGCAAAGAGTCGAGTGACATTTCGAACTAACGGAGGTCCGTTCACGGAACGTACGTGCTTTTCTGGACAGTAGTAGGCGAGTAGACCAGCATGAAAAAGAGCCCGCGTTGTCACGGTGTTGTAACAGTTTTGCAAAACTTTCGAAAGTTACGTGTCACTATATACGTATTATATATTCGTAAATACTCGTTGAAGAGCTCTTTCCTGGTATATTTCTTTCGATAAGCATCGAATTGTTAACTGGCCTATTATCGCGATTTACTAATAGCGTGCCACATTGTACCAATAACACGAAGATTGCTTTTTTTTGATAAAGCAGATATCGAAGAGAGAAATATATCTGATGTAGTTTTGTTAGAAACTAAATTGAAATGATTCAAAAAACCTGTCAGGTTTTCTCCGTTTAGGTTCTTTGACGTACAAGACGTAACTATAAGATATCGGCTGCGCGACGGCGCATGACAGAGGGTAGCGATCGGCGTGCTTGCGGATCGGTTAATAACGCCAAAACCACGTGGTGCTCCGGAAGTCGCATGGCGTTGATAAATATTCCGGAGCACTCGAGAAGTTTCGAGGTACGGTGGATTTTCCGCCCGGGAATCCACCGAGCGACTCTTGTTCGGAGCAGCGATCCGTACGGAAGACTCGCGTCGTGTCGAGCCGTGCCGATTAACCCGAGTTTGTCGAAAGTGTCGTTATTTGACTATCTGTCTCACTTTGTGATCGTCGTCAGTGAAAAGTCGTGCCAAACAAAAAGCCGAAGTCGAGTCGAAGGTCGTGGCTATTGTCGTCGTCGTATTCAACCGAGAGTTGAAAGTCGTTGAAAACATTTTCGAATATATAACGGTTATATTGGTATAAATTTCTTACATAACTCAATCTCTCTCTTGCTTTCTTCTTAACGTCACGTAACAAATTTAGAGACATAATTTATACTTAATCCTTCACGAACAGACAAGGGTCTCCCAGACCCACTCAAAAATTGTACATCGGCGTTTCTAATAAAAATTAGCTGTTTTAAAATGCTTATATTTTTGAAACTGAAGAGATTTATTCAATTTTTTTTAATCATCGACGCAGAGTCCTTCAAACTTTCGGTTCAAAAAAATAAAATTGAAAAAATATTTATTTTTCGCGGAGACATTCGATCTTAAAGTTGCGTAGGCCTCAGACTTGGTCTACAGTACTCGTAGGTTTTTTTTTAATCTACAGGTGAAGGGTTAATACGCATGTACGATACATATGCGAGCTCCTGACGTCACGAGATGCCATTTTCACTCTCTTTTCCTTCTCTCCTTCTCGAATAGCTGATTGTCTCTGTATCTCTTCCACCTCCTCTAATTGACCACGATTCGCAATCTTGCACTCACGCGGGGGAGAAGATCGAGCGGTGAGAGGGAGGAGGTAGGAAAGACGGAAGGAAACGGAAGGGAGCGGCTGTTGGCGGCCTTTAGGCAGGGCGGGCGCGATTTTTGAAATTTCAAATCCGGATTTGCGTTGCAGATGCGGTGGGCCCAGGCAATGTCGCGGTCGCGAGGAGTATAATGTTTTCCTCTCAATTAAGCCTTAATTAAGTTAAAATTAACATCGTGGAGCCCTCCCTCCACCTCCCCACGTGTCCTCCGAGAGCACCCACCTTGAGACTTCTCTCCAGCTTTGGGTGGCCTGAACGGTGGTACAGCCGCTGCCAAAACTTTCCAACCCAATTTATTGAACTAGGATTCTCCCATGCCGTCTAGTTATTTACAAATCTAATTGCGATATATAATGAAACTTGTTGAAAAATTATAAGTTTGTGAGAGAAAGCAATATACAAAACATATTGTTTTTTTATAACAATATGTTTCATGTTGATTGTAACATTGATGTTCAAGTTGATTATAACATTTAATATTTTAAAAATATTGCCTTTACACGTTTAGAACTACATATGTTTTAGTTACATATTTTACGTCGCACATAATTTTATATACACTGTATCTGTTTCCCGTCAATAACTGTCTCTTCAACTTTCTCTTTCTCTCTTTCTCTTTGCTACCGTTTGTCACGAACTTTTGCGCGAGGATGTACGAGCCGGTGGCTAGCACCACCGCGAAGGTGTCCACCACCACCGGCGCGTACGTGTGGTATGGGTTATACTGGGAAGAGAGGAATCGAAAGCCTTTCAGATAAACCAGCCTTCATTAGGGCGAGGATGATCGGACAACCCGATGCCCGGGCGTTGCTGCTGCTGCTGCCGTTGGTGCTTCTGCCGTTGCTGATGCCTGACCGTGGCTGCCTGCTTACCGGTGGTGCCGACCACGACGGCGACGTAGACGAGGATTGACCGTGGCGTGAGGCTTGCGGAGTGAGCGAGAAAGCGGCAACGAGAATCACGTGTCCCCGTGTGTGTCCTGATTCTTGTGTCGTAAGTGCCCCCGTGCGGTACCCGCCGTCGATAGGCATCCGTGTCGCCGAAAGATTATGCTAAAGGTACGCGGGATGAAGAAACTTCCACATCTCAAATTAGGAGAAAACACCGTCGGATTCGAATTCCCGTTGAGTTGCCGTAGAATCGTAGACATCGTGCGTCGAGAGATCGTCAAATGTAAAATTTCACAATTAACGTGAGATTCGAGAGAACTGATAAAACGCACCGTCGCACATCACAGTACGCCGTGTAATACGGTAATACGAGATTGATATTATCGCGTCGGATATGCAATATATATATATATATATATATGCAGGCGGCAGCTGCTAACGCCCATATGCAAAATCCTGTATATGACGGATCACTCGTCATCCATCATTCGCGCAACGTGAAATGTATAATACCTGTTAAACCTAATGTACTGTAATGAAATACAAATTAGATGTACATTACAATATAGTTTGCACGTCGGAACACACGTATATCTTTTAACATTGGCTCGCTTCTATGATATTGGATCTACAATTAAAAGTGGTTGTAATTAAATCTCGAGTCTTTGCTAAATCTCATATTTCATGAAACGCTTTGTCCGAATCAACGAGTCATCTTCGATAACTTTTTTTTCTTTCCGGATCAATATGCGCATATGCATATTTAAATGAAGACGAAAGACTGGGTCACGTGCAGTTGAGCACAATGCATTGAGTAATGGCACGTATGTGTGCGAGAGACGGCGAAGGAGAGACCAAAGAGAAGAGGGGGAGGAAGGGGGAGAGACGGCGAGTCGATGAGACCAGGGTTTTTCCTGCGAATGTCTCCGTTCCCCTTAACTACGAGAGCGAGATAGATTTTCAGAACGATTATACGGGGCACGGCGCGGCGCACTGCAGAAGACAATTTCCTCCCGCGCCGGTGTCCTCGTCGTCGCAAAAAAGGTGGCTTCGCCTCTCCGATTTTTATTTGATCTGCGCGCGTAATTCTATTGTTTTCACGGACTATTAAGTTTCCGGTAATGATCCGCTTCCGGTTAAGCGAGGAGGCAAGCTCTCTCGTGATCGAGCGAAGAACACGGTCTCCTCGAATGCAGGAAAGGGCGCGCCCGAGTCTAATTCGGGCTTTAAAAGATTAAGGCGAGGCACATGCTCCCGGCACCGACTTCTTCTTCTTCTAACCTCCGTTTCTATCGCGCGACCTCCCGTTCCACCTTTACCCTCGACCGACCGAGAACGGCCGGTCGGCTCGTTTATTTGGCAACGAAAGCTTATTTCGCTTCCTTTCTCACGTCGTTCGTCACGTTTCCCGTGTACGCGCCACCCTTCTTAGATAGATAGTAACGTCTTTATTTTTCCGGACGAGTGATATTCTTAATTCGCATTCTTCTATAGCATATTACACCAAATAATCGGTCATCAGAGGCAATAAGCACTGAATTTATTTATTTATTTATCTGTCGTGGTCATTAATTTCAATTTCTTTCCTCTTTCTTTGTCAATACGAATAATAGGTTTTATTCTAAATACGTTTTATACGTTACTACTTTTCAAAAAAAAATTACATGTCAGAAGATTAGTAAAATTGAATCGGATTGAAGAATGAGTTCAATCAATAATCTTACAAAGTAATGCTTGTGACAAAGTATTTGTGTAAGCAACTACATTCTTGAGGATTTATTAAGATCATTCTTCGTCACGCTCCTTACTCCAAGGACATCAATCCGCGTGCCGGTTAGTTCATTTACTATTTTCCAACGAGCACATAATCCGATTTGTACTATCTCCTTACTAACTTCGAGCACGTTCGAGCACGTTTAGTTGCGAAATGTCATTTGTGTCATCAATCGTCTTACTCTCTGTCAAAGATCTCGATTCGGTTTGATTTGAATATTTATCGCTTCATTCATATTAAAACGTACGATTGACAATTTCATGGCATTCTTTGTAATCGCGTTTTCTAATTTCTCTCCTCAAACAAACTTGTCACGGAAATTAATAAAAATTATATTGTATGACAAACGATGTTGTTGTGCACCAATGACGAAGAAAGATCGAAAACTCACTAGTAATAATGCGCGAAATTTGATTTTCCGCAACGCCAGGATTTAAACACGCGTCGCAACGCGCAGTAACGTCAAATTCCCGAGAAAAAGAAACAAGAGCGTGCTCCAACGCAGCGTCGTTGTCTTCGCATCGAAGCGTGCACGTCGCATTTTGTATACGTAAAAGCGCGAGCCGTAGTTGAGACAGGCGGGGGAGAGAAAGAAAAGAGCAGAGGAGAGATGAGGTACCGAGACGGAGAGCGAGAGGGAGAAATTTGGTGGAGGAGAGGCACGCGGGAGAAGGAGAGGAGAGGCAACGCGGGAGAAGGAGAGGAGAGGTCCAGAGAGGGAGCGAGCGTCCTCGGGAGGCCCTCGAGGTTGGTCGGAGGTGACTCCGCCTCGCGTCCGCCTCCAGTGCCCGATTGGATGGCAAATTCTCCCGCCTCGAGGCTCATTTGTTTATTAATGTTGTAATCACCCGCGTGATCCTCTTTTGTCCCGCCGTTCCTCCGTCTCCGCAGTCCGCGCAGTCTCTTGTCCCGCGGAATGCGACCAGTTTCGTCCCGCTTCTTGCAAAGCTCCTCGTCCTTCGGGCGCGCCTCTCTTTCTCATCGCGTGCGCGCACGACAGAGAAAGGAAAAGAAGAAGAGAATGAGGAGCGTTCCCTCGCACGAAAGCGCTCGTTTCTCTCGTCCTCTCTCGCCCTTCATTCCTTCTACCCTTTCTTTCTTTCTTTCTTTCTCCTCCTTTCTCTTTCGCTCATCGAACGATTCCCCTCTTCCCTCTTCTTCTCTTTCTCTCTCTCTTCTTCTTCTCGCGTTGTCCGCAATGTTATCGCTCACGAGGTCTCTCCTCAGTCTCACTCATTTTCCTCCTCTCCCTCGACGGAGGCGCTTCTTCTCTTCCAAGTTCTCTTTCTCGGTGGTTCTTGTATTCCGTGTAGTCCTTTTCCTTTTCTTCCTTTCGTACTCTTATTCTCCCGCGGGTGGCTCCCCTTTTCCACCCGAGTTCGCGCCAGAGTATATCTCCCCCTCACGGCCACCACCATCGCCGCCGCCGCCGCCTCCGCCACTACTTCTTTTTTTCCTTCGTTCTTTTTTTTCTTTTTTTTTTGTTCCTGTCGATCGCGGTGTTCTGCACTCTTCGAATTTAAACGCGGGTCGCGCCGGTGTCTTGTATCGCCTTCGTAAATGAAGAACGAGAGGCATGTCTTCGTTTTATTGCGGCGCAAGCGATTGCTATTAAAAGCCACGTTTCATACACTTTTGTTAGTGCGCGCTCGCGCGCTTTCGGTCGACGCTGTTTTTGTCACGGCAATTAATAGCCGCGGTGTGACGTTGTGTGTCGTTCGCGGGTGCGAGCAGGTATACACACGATCCTCCGATCGAGGATCAATATCCTTCGGGAGGAAAGAAAAGAAAAAAAAAGCGGGGAAGAGAAACAGAGAGAAAGAGAGAGACATGTTGACTAAAATCGTCAGTGGGTCAGAAACTCCGAGCTTTCTCGCTGCGTTTCTTCAAGTTTTCTTTTTCATTTTTTTTCGGCTTTCCAACGCGCAGCGAACACGCGCGCGCGCTTCCCGAAACGCGACGCGCTGTTTGTTTGAGCTGTCGCGATACGTGACGAGGCAGGAAATGTTTCGGAAATCGAAATGTTCGTTCGCGTTTATACTCGCCAGCCTGACATTTGAAATCCAAGACACATCGTCGTCCAGGACGATCCTATCTCGCGTCTCGCAATATGAGACCAATCTTACCGTACGGGCGCAGATATCTTGTGGATATTCTTGGATGTTAAATGTCTCGCGATATTCAAATTTCTAAGAAACGAAACTACGATTCATCGCCGTATATAAACACAAATTACTACGTTTACAAAAGCAAGTCCTTTTAGTGAGAGATAAACAACTGGAATAAATTTTGGAAAACGTATTTTTTTTTGTCAGATTCACGTGACCATTTCGATGAGCACCGACACGTGACGTCAAATTGCTCAATTAAAGGAGAATAGTTCTTTGTTTTTCGATGAGGATGCGTTCTGGCTTCTACGCTGACGCTTCCTTTAGCTCCGATCAATTAGTCGATCGAGAATTAATGAACGTGCGTGAAATCTGATTTCACGTGAAGAAGCCGCGTTCTCGAATCGATGTTAGGTTAGTCAATGGGAACAATGTGAGACTAGACGACGGTTCTCCCGTGACGGTGCGGAAAAACGATGCGAGGGAAACAAAACGCTCGTTCGAAACTCGTCATCTATTTGAGAAATTCACGACGTGAAAATGCCGTATCTCGCTTCTTGCCCGCTTGTTGTCCTTTGTCTCGCTCGTTGATCGGCGATCGCGTTTTTTGCGATTCGACAATGCGATTAACGTTGTTGTCCGCATGGATTCGCAGTCGTCCGAGCGCCTATTATCGCCGTGTCAGCGCGGCGAGATCGTCGTCGAGTCGACGGCATTCTTCGGGTCGTGCCGCCGGTTATTACCCGGCGTGTAACCCATTGTGCTCTTTCTTTTTCGTCGAAAGTAATGAGCCACCGAGGCACGTGGTCATTAACACATTGGAATCGTAATTAACTGAAAGCTCGCGCGCGAGCTCGGCCGCTCGGATTATTCCGCGATCTCCAACCGAGTTAATGAATTTACGGCTTTATTCAAATGAAACGAGCGCCTTTTTGACACCGGGAATAAAATTAGATACTTTCACTCATGTCACATTTCTGAAAACTTGATAATTAAGTTAATGTTAATGTAACAATTTTACTGATGTAAAAATCAATATTTGTTTTTTTTTTTTTTTGCATATTTCTAAGTTGTTTTACGTTCTGTAAGATATAATGTTCTTCGATTTCAAGTCGAAGCTCTTTTACGGACCGCTGACAGTCTCAGAACGGACTCAACCCTAACATGCGGAGTCAACGAAGAAGAAGTTGCGTAAAACGGAAGAAATTCAGTTCTTTCAGAATTTAATTTTAAATCAGCTGATTAGTTTTCCGTAACAAACAAAGAAGTATAAATAATAGCTCTGAGTGTTATTAAGTTATACAATAACTTTTATTGTGTATTATAAATTTATTTATAATGTAATATATTATGTTATATTATAAATTTTGATTTTAATTATTATAGGAAGATGATAAGTTTTTTTTTTATTATTATAAGTAATGTCTCATTGTTTCTCTTTTTTCCGCAAATATATAATTTTAAGAGCTGAGATTACTGCAGAGAGACGCAGTCTCGGTAATGTTTCCGTCTCGTTCCGCGACGAGATACGTGTCCCAAATGTAGAATTCCACGTCGGAGGAAGGCGTGGCTGCGCGCTGCGCTTCGTTGTTATTCCGAAATGACGAATCATAATGTATAATGCCCGTGCCTTTTTCGCCGCGGACGTATTGGTGCACGTAGGTGCACCTGTCCGTGAAGTCGCGTTTCGTGGTAAGCGATATACGCGCGCTGCTTCCCCTCCAAAACCCTTCTCTCCCTCCGTCTCGCGCATTTTCATCCTTCGTCGTCTTCTTCTCTTCTTTCCACTTCATCTTCTCCCGCTGTCGCTCCCTTCCCCATCTTCTCCCTCGTCTCACTCGCCTTTTCCTTTTCTTTCCTTCCGTATATACCTTCGCCATCGGTCCCCGGTATCGGCCGACTAGTACTTACACGGCTTATTCAAATGAATCGAGGATTGTCCGATGTATCTCTCTCTCTCTCTCTCTCTCTCTCGGGACTAACTGGATTCTCAAAATTAAAAAGAAGAGACCGTGGCCGGAGCCGACATTGCGAATCTACCGAAACCCACGAACGTTTTACAAGCCTTGCTCGCGTTTCTTGTTTCTTTTTCCTGCCCCGCGCTCGCTCGTCTTCCAATCTATCCTCACTTGCTCATCTTCTTCGTCTCCGTTAATGCTCGCTTCGTCATCGTAATCTCGTTCGTTATACCTCTAGCCTCGGTCCCGCTTCGACGGCTCGCCCTCGTTTCTACACGAAAATTGTAAAGGTGCGGCGCATAAGCATAATGTCAGAAAAGAGAAGACGACCTATCTACATTGTCTGTCTTCCACATCATTGTATTTTAAAAGCAAAAAAACCTCGAGGTAGTCATTATTCAAATAATTTGTAGGAAGATCGCAACCTATTTGCTTGCAAATGTGACATTCTTTATAATGAACGTTAATGTTAATGTAACAATTTTACTGATGCAAAAATCAATTTGTTTTTTTTATATATATATTTCTAAACTTTTTTACGTTCTGTGAAATACATATAATGTTCTTCGATTCGAAGCTCTTTTACGGACCGCTGACAGTCTCTCAAAACGGACTCAACCCTAACACGCGGAGTCAACGAAGAAGAAATTGCGTAACCGCAGGCTACCAAGGAACGCAGCCGCGACATTTAAGGACGTATTTAGCGAGTTTTTGCCCCGATATGATCTACGTCGGCAAGGGTCGAGCGTGGAAATCTCGTCCTTTCCGCACCACGAGAATCCCTCCCGCTTGATGCCACTCGCAAAAAAAACCGGGGAAGTTATTCTTCCTCTTTCAATCGTGCCCCGTTGTATGCGCCCCGTTTTTTGCACCCGTTACGAATTTCGGGGTCACACGACACTTGCCGTTGACTTCGTGCACGCTTCGTTCCCCGATCCTGGAAAATCCTGGGGTGGAAAAATCGTGGATCAGATCTTTTCTCGGGACGATCGTCTCGGACCGTTTTTTTTTCTCTCCTCTCATCACCATTGTGTCCTCCGCATTGTGCATTTCGATCTTCGAAAATCGATCGCACAATGGCGACGGCAGACGACGACAAATTGCGTGACTCGTCACGTCCGTTCAGCTGCTCCGATTTCTTACGCGGATAGAACGGAGATAAATTAATCGATGTTTACATAGTCGACAGTCGAAGACTCGCACAGCCTTTCTAATATACTCTGTCTTTAATTTATTCTTGAAAAAAAAAAAAAAAGAACATTACGAACATCGACATCGGTCCGAGGTAGCGTGTAGTGAACGTGTAAAAGTTTCGCTCAATCAGAACTCTTATTGTTTCAAGACGTATTCAGCAAATGCTGATTAAAGCGATGTTCGGGGGGATTTTATCGAAAAGCGGGATCTGCGTTCGGTGAACGAAAAGCGGAGCAGACGTTCGCAAAGAGGATACACGAAGTCGCGGATTATTATTAAGAGTCGAGAGATGTACGAAAGGAGGAGTCCGATCGCGATTCCAATCGGATCGAAATATCGCGCGATGAGGTAACGATCGGATGACTGGGTGAATTCGCGAAACCGTTCGCAATTTAAATTCGAAAGTCTCTCGTCCGCTCCCGGAACTCCTACGTAGTAAATGACATTTCGTATCGATCGATCGTCGGTCGGTCGCCCGATTCGATACATATATACAACGTTATACCTACGCGCGACTCGCCGAGGCGTTTCGATGTTAGAATCGAAACCCGACGGTCGTGTCGACAATGGAAACGTCGTTGTTCGTACCGTTAAGCAACACCCATACGACGAAACGATATCGTCGATGTCGCCGGCGTTTCTTCGCTTCGGTCTCTCTCTCTCTCTCTCTCCTGAAAAAGAATAATTTAAAGATCATTAAAATCTCATCTCGACACTTTTTTGGAATTAAATAAAAATTTACGACGCCGTTTCTTCTATTACATTCAATCTTTATCAGTGGATACTTATGTACACACACGAAAGGAAAAGGTGAACACGTTTCACAAATATTTATATTATCAGAAAGTAACTATCAAAGCGGCGAGTTAACGACGCGTCGATTTCGAAGTTCGCCCAAGAAAAAGGTGCTTTGTTCGACTTCCTGGATAATATTCGCTCATGCGACATCTCCGTCACCAACGGTATCCAATCTCCGCTGTTGCAGACGCAACAGTTTCTCCTGGTGGGGTACGTTTTACCGGGAAACGACTAAGCATAATATTGATATAGCCGGTGCACGACACGGGGGGCAGTGTTGATATCGCTTATACGCGTTGATACCTCGCTGTCTGACAGAAGAAAAGATCCCTGCTGCAGTTTTTTATCCTGAAAATTCTCCCGCACAATTGCTCCCGCTCGGGAACGCCGCGACTCCTTTTCCATCGGGCTCTCCCGAGAGAGACAGAGAGACCAGATAACGCGCGAACGTGGGCGGCCGCTTTGAATTTCAACGATTGCGTCTCGCAATCGGAAATCTGATGCGAAGTCCGTTGCATCTTGAATAATGTTTGTCGCGTTATTTAAAATTAATCTCACGCGCGTATTCTATTAATTTTCTTCTTTTTTTTTATATCGCGATATTTTTCATAATTAATTTTGTTTGTCCTAGAAATAAAAACAATTATGTAATTAAGTGTTTTTTGAGAGGAAAGAGAGAGGGGGAGAGAGATTTACATACCAAGTTTAAAGAATTATTATGAAATAGAATTCCTTCCCCTTCGTTAGTTTCGAGAAGCAGAAACGTTTGATAAAACAATGCCGTAACAACACTATATTCCTGTGAATGTGGAAAAGCTTCCTTTACTAGAGATATATCACTGTTACAATGTCACGTATCCATCCGACGACTCAGTAGAACAGATAACAGGTTCCGAGTGTTGTGATGACATCACGTCGTATCTCGCGTTAGTTTAACTTTCTTGCTTCTTCCCAAGATAGCTACGAAGTGGAAAATTCACGTGTGTGCGTTTTTCGAGAACAAGTTATTTATCGTGTAAATAATTACGTAGCAATTGCAAAGGAGAAGTTTTCGGTTGGTTTTCAGCAAAAACCGAGCGCGTAATTCAAAGTTTGTAAAGAGCAGTTTTCTACAGCGTTGCATATATCGGTGTCGCTTTAAAGGTCTTCGATCATTTATCTGCGGAATCGAAACTATCTATCTGCCTCGATACGCATCTCCGCGCTCGCATTTTAATCTTGATTCTATCGCGCCGGTCTTTCCCGACGCGGTGATACCGTCTGCAAAATGGTATCGCGCGCAGCGAAGGTTATCAATCTCCGCGGCCGTAAATCTAATTTGCTTTATTAAGTTTTATCTGGAGCGTAGTAACGATCTCGCAAATCGCCGGCGCTCAAGCGCGCTAAGTAACTTTAGATGTTATCAAGCGCCCAGCGGCGGGCTTAATTAACGCCCGGATTAATACAAATCGATAAACCCGGATACAGTTTCTTGCTTGCCGAGAGATGCAACCATTCGCGCGCGCCATTTGCATTTATATTGTTTTATATTTGCTCTCGCGTAATAATCGAGGAAAACTTTACGAGTCTGGCAACACCGCGAGTCAACCGTGATTGGTTCGTCAGTCGGCGCAATAATAATGTCCGATCGGTTTCTCGAACGGTCAGCGCATAAATCTATGGAGTCCTAGCCTGTCATAAAAACGACACAATAATCTGTAGCCCGTTCTTCGCTAGCCAAGCATAATGAGACGGTTGACCCGACAAAAACATCACCGGAACGAGACGCGGGGATATCGACGCTGACACTCGGCTTTTGTTGGTTGCACCAGCTGTGACCGACGGGTCACTAGTCGGGTCACTTTTCGCGATCGGTTCACCTGTCGGGAAAGACCGGCGCTCCGCTCGCACACCGACGACGATAAGTCAAGCCCTGTCCACCTGCGATCCCGAGCACAATGCACGACGACGACGACGACGACGACGACGAGCCCTGTCTTTCGCCACTCGCCTCACTTATGCGGGACGTAATGCAAACGTCTCTCGCGAAGAGAGAGAAAGATATTCTCGCATTCTCCCCGAAGTTATCTCCGTAAATAAATCATCTTCGTGCCGTGGTGGCAGCATAGGAACTCTATCGCCTTGTTGTAAATTTATAATAAGATGAAAAAAAGGTTCGCGATTAAAAACATGTACACGATGTGGTC
Source organism: Pseudomyrmex cubaensis (assembly GCA_014825685.1). Classification (NCBI taxonomy): domain Eukaryota; kingdom Metazoa; phylum Arthropoda; class Insecta; order Hymenoptera; family Formicidae; genus Pseudomyrmex; species Pseudomyrmex cubaensis. The sequence continues at coordinate 61,981 of QVOA01022223.1, forward strand.
TACGCGCATTGCCGCTGCTCATTGTAGATTTCTCTTATTTGTTTCAGAAGTAAGTTACCGAGAAATCTCTTTATTGATGATTATGACGAACTTTATACTTTACTTGCTACTGAGGGTAAATTTAATTAGGAAAAGAGTTTATTTCGACGCGATTGATAAATGTCGGACAATTCTTACGGAAAACACTTAGCGCTACTATAAACGTATTATATTTCATTGAGAAAAATAAAATTTCTCTCTCGACGAATGTCAAATTGGAACGCGTAACGTGGTTGATAGATCACTCAGCTAAGTCGTGTGTAAAGCGGTGTCGCCTTGACGATCGCCTCGGCGGTAAAATCCGGGCTATTAATAACGCAGACGGGTCGTAAGTCAACCTGATCTCTACCTGCAGCGCGACATTTCGCGCCCTGTTCTCGAAGCAGGTACAATGCGCACAAGGAGGCGGCGGGGTTTTGCCTACACAAAACTCAACTCCTCGAGACGGACACAAGTTCAGCCGGCGGTAATATACATATACGCGAAGTGTATACGATAAAGTTGTAATATTTCTATTTCTTCGATTCGGATTCGAGTCACGCCGCCGATATCAAACCGCGCGGTCAATAACGGAACCAGCGGAATATCTTTTTTATTCTTTTGACTCGCAACACACAAGCGACAAAAGCGACACAAGCGATGACTGTTTCGTGTGTTTTTGCGATATTATTATTTTCGATGCCTTATCGATAGAACTAGTCTTAAACAATCGAGAAATACGAATTTATAAAAAAAAAAGAAATAAAATGAGGGTACTCGAATAAATAAAATATTTCTGCGTGAGAAATACGTTTGACGCGTACTTCACGCAATAAATTAAAAATAACAAGTCACATCTCGCGGACTTGACAAGCAATTCTTATAGTAGAGAGTCGTCACTTCTGCAGCTGAACTAGATTCAATGACGCACGGGGGCAAACGAATGCGCGCAACCCCCACGGATTTGGTTCGGTATGCTAATCAGTCGATAAATCAGTAAGGACATCTCGGCGTGCCGATTCATTACCGAAATGGCAGCTGCCAATTGACGCGTGTGCCGATTACAACGGCTTCGCGCACGGGGTAGATCTCTTGGAAAAGAGTACGGAATAATCGCGTACGAGTGGAGTACGGGAGTGACGTTTGTCGATCGATGTCTGCTTCCGTGGGATTAAAAGAGCAATGGAAATTGAATGAGATTTATGATAGCGAGCGCGCGCGCGCAATATTCAACGCACTTCTCTTCAGTCTATTTAATATATCGCTATAACCGTTTTTCAATATCCGATATAGAATTTTTTTTTTTTTGTAACTAATTTTACATATGTAACAAAATCTTATAAGAATTCACTAGTGTATGCAAATCTCATTACATGCATGTTTTTAGATTATTATCGAATACATTTCATGTAACGTTATCTTACATTGAAAAAAGACCACATGGTCAAAACGGTTGTTACTTGACTCGACGCACATAATAAATGATTTCCAACACGCAGTCAACCGTGTTTCTGCTTCTATTGGCCTATTCTACACCTCTCTATTTGATAGAGATTTTATAAGTACAAAAACATTCAGAAATTTAATTTCACGGACAGACATGGGTCTCTCAGACTCACTCAAAAATTGCGCATCGGCGTTTCTAGTAAAAATTAGTTTTTTTAAACGCTTATATTGAAACTACTAGAGATTTTTTTGATTTTTTTTATCGGCGCAGAATTGTTCAAATTTTCAAAGAAACAAACAATTAAAACAATATTAACGTTTTGCGGGAATATTTAAAGTCGGGATTTTAAAATCGTGGATCTCACAGACCCAGTCTGTCTATTTGATTTTGTAGGTCATTTTTGAGGTCTGATATGATAGATACGACAATGATTGAATTAAATCGAAAAACTTCAGACTCTCGCACGAAACGTCTTGTCATTCTGCGTGAGCAAGAGTATAATTTATTGAGCCTCTGGAAACTAATGTAAATTTGCAATCACGATCGCTATCTAACGGAGCTACGTTCGGAGCCGTGTTCGGAAATTTTTCGTCGTCACGGAGATCTTAATTCCAGTCGCGCCCTTGGGAGCGAAGGTATTAACATTACGGCGGACGCGGAGACTCGTCGCGTTGTTGTCGGGAACATCGTAATGCGCATCTCGTCGAAGCCCCTCGCCGCGGCACGCGCGACAAAACGCCCAAACAGATGTCCGACGACTCTGTCGATAGACCAGTCGGACGTATCGGTCTTTGCTATCTAACGATGCGTTCACAGAATCATCCATCCAAATCTGCCTAAGGCGCGCGCGCGCGCTTGCGCGCCAACTTTCCGTCTAAACTTTCTTTGCGCACCGCCATTTATCAAGCGCGCATTAAATATATTCCTGAAGCGGTGCAGCTGTCGAGAACGAGCATGTCCCTGCCCACAATGGGATGGGATGGAAATGATTTTCCACGGCCAAGAGTACGGATCTGCACACGCAGAGACCGAGAGGTATCGAGAGAGACTTATATTATATGTATATATATACATATATACATGTATACGCGTGATAACGCAGAAAAAGGGCGAACAGTGAGAGAAAGCGGGAGGAGGGATGGTGATGGTGATGGTGTTGTTGCGCGCTGTTGGTTAGGTGGCGGTTTTCAATCGACAATCAATGAAGCGCGTCCGCTGGATTAAAGGTCCAATGGAGAGAGATAGATCTAGATTCGCGGTACTGACTGAGCCAATCGGATCTGGTTCAAGGAACCCCGGGGACCGCGACGATATTTGCAATGCAAAACAGGGTATCGCCGGGGCTACCGGCGAACGAGACGGGCGCGCACACGCCATACGTCCTTTTCCATCGCAGGGCTCCTGGCCCTCCTTGTCGCGCCACGACACATGGCTACGTTCGATTATTTAGATATGCAGATGATCCGCCGGGCGCGCGAGAGAGCGAGAAAGAGAAGAAAGGTAGAAAGAAAGACGAGAAGGGACGCCTCACCTTCGCTCTTTTTTTTTTTTTTTTTACTCCGGACCGAGCCAACGTGAATCGTGTATGTATACGTACTCGGAAAGGGTGTTCGCCGTCCCTCTCGCCGTCTCGCGCGGGTGAAACTACTTCTACTCTCTTTCCCCCGCTCTTGCCCCCTGAAAAAACCCCCGCTCGTTGCTCGTCGCATAGGGAGCTCATTGTTGAGCCCACCGTCAGGGAATTTGCATGTCGACGCACTTTTCGACGCGTGTTCACGAATAGGGTGGTCCTAACGCCTCGGATAACAAAGTTGTTCCCCCACCTTTCGAAGCTCGGATGCTCATTTTTTCGGCATACGTTGTTGCTTCGCGCGTCTAATGTGCAAATCAACGAGCCGGAGAAGACAAATGTGTTAGACCATACACAGGTCTATTTGCATGCTCAGCGACGTTAGTTTCTCTTGCGCTTCAGCATTCAGTTATTCAAGATTTTAATCGCAGCTTCCCGATTGATTATCTCAATGTTTACTTTATACATACGCGCTATTTCAGGGATATAATAGTCTGTTCTGTTAATCATTTGCGATTTGCAATTAATTGATAAATTGATTAATTGATTCGTGAATCGATCAAAGTAAAGCTCATCACTGAAACTGCAAGACTACCGTGTCAAAATAAAGTCGTCTGCTTCGACATTCAATGACAAACAGAGAGAGTTAAAACCCATCACATAGAATTGTAAAATGTGAGTCAAACTCGCCGATTTTTCCGTGCACATCGTGATTGGTTACAAAAGTATTTATTTATAATATAAAATTTACGCGAGTCTTGAATAAAAAAACGCGTAAAAACGTATTGTCTTGTTCTCCAAAAATAAACAATTAAAAAATTTACCGTAAATCTCCGACATCTCTTTTTCAAAAAGATGTTCGCAAAAATATTTGTACTTCGTAAAACTCCGAAGATACGCGCGCTAGCTTAACAAACGTGAAAGTGGAGAGACACGCGCTAACCAAAAACGCCGATTGAATACGAGATCACGCGCGTGTATACGCGCTCATACACGCGCTTTTACTCGCGCTCGTGCGCGTACACGCGACCACCAGTGTTCGTTCGATAGAGAGCAGGATCGTATTTTTGTACATATACTTCTTATACATTACACGAACATTTTCTCCGCGAAACCGGGAAATTCGATTTCGATCTTTCAACCGAACTAATTATCTCAGTAAAAATGGAAGAGACATTTCGCCCCAGATTTAAATATGTATTTTTATAATTGTTGTGATATATAGAATGTGTTGCAACGTGTATAAGTAGACGCGTATATGCGACTGGTAGCGGCATGCTCGCATTAATACGGTGCAATGCACGCTAGCAAAGGTTACTCATGCGGAACACGTTCTTCCGATTTCCGCGGTTTCGCCGGAGCAAATGCGCGCGTAGGTTGCCTCCGATGGTGAAACGGGGACACACACGATCGGCCGGGCACAAACAACATCTCCAAGAACTTGTTTATTGCAGAACTATAGCGCGCGCGGTTATTTATAACTTGATGCCGATCGTATAAAAAAGAAAATATATATAATGTGAATTTTTTGTGTGAATATTAATTTGTGAAAAATGAGGAAATAGTAGTCAAGCGTGTCTAATTAAAACTGCGGCTTAATGCAATATGTTTGCGCAGATAACTATAATGCGCTTGAAAAACTACGAGAATTATTTGTGAAGTTTGAATAATTTTGATTTATGTAGTCCGTTACAACTTAATAAACCCGAGAGCGCGCGCGCTCGATTTTTCTCGTTTTTCTTACGTTCGAAATATAATATATAGATACAATGTGTTGATATTTGCCACGGTGGAACGCGAACTTTCTCCAAAGGAGAGTGCTCTGTACATTGATACGCAAAGAGAGTGAAAACTATTTGTTCACATCCGGTTACGCAAGCTTCAGTCTCTTATAATAATCTTCTGTCTCGCGCGCGCGCGTACGTGTGTTTTCATAATAATCTCGTACATTTGTGACGAATGACGCGATGATATCGTAGGAAAATAACTGATGTTCTGGCAACGGTGCCGATTAATAAGATCGTCAACTAGGCTTAACACCGTTGATAGAGATCGGACTCGCGAATTATGTTTTCCGAGCCAACTCGGTAGCCAACTTGGCAACCGCCGCGCGAATATCGCGTAGAGAGAATATATCGCGTGGGCGGCCTTGTACACGTGTATATGTGCGGCGGCGTTTAAAGACTTTAATCGCTATCACGACTCGATCAAAAAGTCTCGCTTTGTTGGCGCTTCGCTACGGAGCTGCGATCCGCAATAAAAACGTTTGTCCCAATTTGTACTATTGTTGCGCGAGCCGCGCTGCCGCGATTACGATGTCACGAGATATTCGCGCGCGCGCGCGTTCTACGCCGTCGTCGTTCCGCGAGAGATTCGTCGTCGAAACGATAGAACGATAAAGCCATCGACAAGCTTTCGCGTACTCCCTCGTCGTGTGTACGTGAATGTGCGCGCAAAGCTGCGCGCGCTTGCCACACGAGGAATATGAAAGAGGCGGACAGCAGGAGTTGAACACGATGATCAAATACGCAGCCGAGTGTCAACGAGAACCATAGTCGCCGATTTCTGCGATTTCTCCAAACCGTCAATCATTTGGATCGTGTGCGAAGTTATGCGCGCTATCTGGCTAGTTTCGTTTCGGTTCTCGTCGCGAAAGTGGCAACTTTCTCAGACTTTTTTTTTCGCACGAATTCGCACGAAGCGCGAGACAACACCGATCAGGAATTCGTAATTAATTAAACAGATTTCTTTTCTTAGAAAAAAATTTTTAATAAAATTCTCAAGCGTTGCTTGAATCAATATGCTTCTGAACTTTTCACACATTGCGACATGTATATATAAATTCCGCGCATTAAAACAGGATACCTGCAACCAAACCCATGGTTGCATAGTTCGCCGATGACAAAGTCGGCGTTTCTCTGACGATTTTCACAAAAGAAAACGCGTCGTTAAAGCATGATACCTGCATTCCATCGGTTGCAACATGTGTGTCATACGAGACGTGCTTTGATTTTCTATCGTTTCGATCGGGCCAGTCCTCGTTCGTGGCTTATTTACGCGGCACGAGTCGGCGACGCTTCGGTAAGCCGTACACTGCGGGCGAAAAAGAAAAACAATCAACTATTCATGTTTGAACTAGTCACGGGTATCAAATCGCTGTATCGATACATTTTGCAATCGGCGACACTGAAATCACAATGATTCATTCTTTGACTTTCGTTCTGTACGTACGGGCGGTTGGTGTGCGAGCATGTCGCAGAAAAAAAAAAAAAATTTGCACCATCAGTCATCGATTTATCAAATATCGTTATTAATCATACCGAGCATTCGAAATTGAATGTTATTTACGGGACTATATTTTCCATAAATTAATCCGCGTATAAAATCTATTATATAAATTATGACCGTTTGTTCGCGCGGCGAAGAAGACAATACCCTCTATTCCCGATGCAGCGCGTGCGTTTTCGATTTCTCAGACATCCTCGCTCTCGTATGCGTGCGTAAAGATCTGTAGGTTATCCATGTGTGTGTGCGTGTACATGTGTATATACATATATATGTATATACACAGATAACCTACAGATATATATACAACCGCCGTATAATCGGTTGGTGCGGTCAGACATCAGCGGGGGTGAGAAAGGTGCGGAGGAAGGGTTGGAACCTCAGAGCGCGGCCACGATTAACACGTGTCACGCGTCACACACATATATACACGCGCGCTCATCTATCTTTCCACACTCGCGCGGATTGCGGGTCGCACACGCGAGCAAGCGATCGTTTGGTACATACGCACGTAGATATAACGCGGCGCGGAAAGGCCCGACAGTCCATATATTTAAAAGCGACCCGCCGCCAGTCACCATGTAGGACAATAAAGGACGGAGGTGGTAACGTAACGTTTCCATACGCATTCCTGGGCGGCAGCAGCGCGCCCGGCCGCGCGGTCGTTTAAGAATTTCTCGTCGTGTACTGGAACCGAGGTGCGACACCGCGCATTTCAATCGGCCGACACGCGTCGACGCTCGCCACGAAAATTCGCTGTTATAACCCTTCGCGAGAAATAATAATGGCACACGCAGCGTCTACCAGCAAGGATCGATTCTAATTGTGCGGTGAACGAAAAGAACACGTCGGAACACATTGACACGATTTTTATCAACTATTTTAATTCGAATTGATTTTATTTTTAAATAGAAACGCTCTAAAAGTTATTTATTTTACGCGTTTACAAGATGTTTATAAAATTCGAACTTTGCAAAAAGACAAAAAATAAGAAGTTGCTTTTACAGAGCGCGAGACTGGTGTTTGAAAATTGAAAAACATTTCAACGCGGCGCCGTGAACGCGAAAGAAATTTTGTCCGCCAAAGCCGTTTGTTGCGGACTACATTTGCATATTCTCAATTGCGAACATTAGAACGATTAATAACGCGCGTTGGACGTACGTATCTGTTCGCAGATAGTTAGAAAGATATCTGAATACAAACGACGAGTCGAGAGAGACCCTTTCATAGAAAAATGAATGGAGTTTCAGAGAGAGAGAAGCCGTAGGCGAAAAAGCGCCTCGTTTGAACCGCGCACGCACACCTCCATTCACGAAGAAATTGTGTGCGGCCGCGGAAACGCGCAAGCCGCGGCCATCTATATTTAAACTTGTCGACCGACGACAGGAAGAAGGCACGACGTGCTCGTCACATCGTCTCCGAACGAAGACATTTTAAGATACCCACCGTCTTCTTTTTCTTCTTCTTCAAGTCACCGTCACACATTTACCATTCTGAAAGACTAACGTCTCGCGGACAGACATTATACCGACGAGAAATAATCTTCTTCTCACGCGGTTTCGAGCACCGCGCATTTATTATGACATAATGTCGTGTCTCTCTCTCTTTCTCTCTTTCTCTCTCGATATTATCATTTCAATTACACTCTCGCGAACACTCTGTCTCAGACACATAAGCTATCAATTATATATTTCTGAAGAACTGGATATTTTTTTTTTTTTTTTGTACATATACAACCGGTGTAAGAACTCGGATCGAACGTCGAGCTGTGTACGAAAGTATCTTTAATCGTCCCATTGTGTTGTTCCTCCTTTGTTCGCTTTCGTCGCCCCCGGGTGAAAGCTTCGTTAAAATCGGATCGCTAATGCTCGCGATTTTTCAGCACGCGCGCACACATTGTTAAGCGAAATCGTGATAGAACTAAGTATATACGGAATACACGTAAACGGCGGGCGCGTTTTTTCCCGCGTCGAAGAAAGGATAAAATCATCTGGTAGCGGTTGCAGTAAATATCATTAGCTGCACTTATCTCGCGTCTTCGTGCCTATTTCGTATTTAAACAAATAAATTCCAAACCGGTGGTCAAGAGATTTAAAACATATCAAATCGTCGAAGATATTGAGTTGAGAATTATCGCAATCTGTACAAAAAAGACACAGTTTTAGGTTAATGAGATTATATTTCTTTGCTAAAAAAAAAACAAGAAAGAGTGAAAAAATCGCGGGCCGTTACACTGGGACAGAAGAAAAATCGGTTTGAACGTCGCCTGCACCACTTCCTCAATGGTATCTTCCTCTCTTCAAAACCGGTACTGGCGCGAAGTCTGCTTTTCAATCTGAGAGACGATTAATAATCCAAGAATACGCAAAACCGCATGTTTGCATACCTACTTTCCAAGCGAATCGCCGCCCGGAGAAACCGGCTGCGAACACGCTTGTGTTTTTCCAATTACCGTCCAATTATTTACCCGAGTTTCAAAATAAAATCGGCCGGAAAAATGTAGCGTCGCCGGAGAATTCTCACGCGAACAGGTAAGATAGGGTGTCGAAGTTAATTAAACCGCGTTCTCGTTTAATTAAGTTAATAGAGACGGAGTGGATTCGGAGTAAACATCGCGATGTACAACGTTTTCATTATGCTCGTTATCGCCTCGATCGAAAGGCGGAAACGCTATACGACACTTCTAGACTTCGATCCGAGATTGTCGATATAAACAATTTTTTCCTATTTTATTTGTACGCGAAAAATGTATCCGCGTGTCGCAAGTAGGCACTGAACGGGATTTCAAAATCCTGCTGTCTCTCTCTCTCTCTCTCTCTCTCTGTGTCGAGCCGGGTCCGATTATAATTACGCGCTGGTACGTACGGGGCACGATGCTGCTTTTCCCGGCGCAATTATCGGCGTATGCATCTAACTTTATAGAGGACAGAGAACCAACCTAATACTCGGCATTAGGTATATTAGGTTCTTGACCGTTCTCCGGACTCGCCTGAGGTAGCCCCGGGCTGGCGAAACCAGAGCTCTCTCGACCTCGCTCTCGCAAGTAAGTTCCCCCCTTCCCTCCCTTCCTACCCCCTTTCTTCGTCGTCGGCAACGCGAGAGATACGAGCGCTCGTTCGCACACGCGTGTCGCTCGCGCACCTCGTCGCCCGCGAGTTTACACGTCTGAATCGCAGGAATGCACGCGTGTTCCGCGGGACTTCCTCCCGCGAACGTGTCGCGTCGGAATTGTCATCCTGTTTTTTCTTTTTCTCTTCTCTCGAAATCGACCGATTTCAGATCGATATCTCTTTTAATCAAGCGTCGCGATTGTCATCGGAGAATTCATATCGAATTATCTGCGTAATTAGTCGAAGCAATAAGTGATATAAATGGTAACGAGAGAGATAACGAGAGTAATTAACAATGATGTAATTTTTTAATTTATTTTTTGCAGTAATGTTACACATACAATGTTACATATACATGTACTTTCTTACTTTTTGAAGCTTGGATTTCTTTAATTTGTCATAGAAGAATGTTTGCTATTAAAGTTTTCCATATCTGCTTAGAAATGCGAACTTTCAACAATTTTGAATAATTTTTAATGTTTATCGCGCAAATCGCAATCGACGAGTGACGAAATTATTATTTCATCGACGGTTTTACCGCCGTGTTTATTCGCCGAGCGCTGCTGCAAGAGAAAGAGAGAGAGACGGAGACACGGGATTAGGGTCTCTCGAAAGCGCGGAGAACCGAGAAATGTTGGAAACTGGATATCCAGTTTGTCCAGAGCGGAGCGATAGCCATACACGAGATATCGCGCCTGTACGCGCTCCACTTTACATCTGCCTTTCTATGGGGATCGAAGAACGAGGATAAATCGACGGATAAAACTTGTATAAGTGCGAGATAACGCGCCTGGAAAATCGATCGTCGCGTCGGAGCGATCGGATGCTACGCACCCGATGGGCCGTTTCACAATCGTAAGTGGCTTTTGGAATCGCCCAAGCACGCAGAAAAAGTTTTATCGATTCGCTAGAGAGCTATAGATTCCTCCGCGTGTTTATGTTTTCTGCTCTTGTATTTCCTGAATTTGCTGTTAAATCTTGAATTACGCGCTGAATTATATATCGAACGAAGAAATATAAAAGACCCGCAGTCATTGATACCGTTAGAGATCGCGACGCGCGCCGCGAATAAACTTGCTTTCAGCGAAGCTGCTTACAAACTGCTTATATTTGATTCGAAGATGCATGTAACAGCCCGATATAAAATAATTATCAAGTATGCAAGTAAATAGAAAACAAAAACTTGAGAAAATTGCACAAAACATGTAGAGATTACCGATACCGATTAATTATATTCACTTCTTACGTTGTATTCGCGCGGCGAATATACCGGTTAAAGATTCCTAGCTCCGTGGTTGGCAAAGGAATGTCAAGGGCCACTATCGTGTATCCTATTGCTCCCGATATTTAGCAACCGTGGCGGTCGTGGCGATCCTAGCCGATCGCGGCGGCGGCGGCGACGGCGGCGACCGGTCAGCCGCCGATATACTGGCGGCGGTTATTTCAGGTCGTGCCCAGTCACGATAGCCTCGAAATTCGCGGTAGTCGTCATAAATCTACGGGATCTAAGCGCTCCCAATACAACAACACAATCCCGTCCGATCGAAACAAGTCGCGATCTCGAATAGCGCGTCGGCTTTAGGCTCATTAAAATCCGCCGTGAAAAATCCGATCGATATATACAACCGCCACCCGTGCTGAAACGTGACAACGGCGAACAGTTAAGACCGGTTGCGTTGTTAACGCGTTAATAACACCGCGTGCGATTAATGGCGCTAAATGGGGTCGCGATTCTGCCGTAACGTCGTGAAATCGCGCAATACCAAACGATATTACATTGTTCTCCTTTTTCTCTTCAAAAAGAGATCGAGAGAGAAAACAAATGCGGGATTAGAGAATTATCGTAATCGGTATTGACGATCCATATTTGCTATACATGGATCGTAAATCAATTTTCAAGTAGAGAGAAACGATAATCGGCTAAGTTAATCCCTTTCTTTCGCTCTTTTTCTCCTCGTTCTTAAATCAGAATCGCTTCGATTATTATAATTTTCCGTCACGATATGAATCTGCGTTATTGCTCGTTTGTTGTACGCTCCAGTTTCGATAACCGGTGTGTACCGTTCGCGGATCTAGATCCCGAGTAGACAAACAGGCCTGATTCGCGATAACTTCGCGGAGAGAAACGTAAATTCTGCCTCGTACGAGGTTTCTAGATTATCGAAATACCAGTAATGGAAATACTAAATGGAATCAGGTTCCAGGCGCACCGTATTACCGGTGCAGAAATGCGACGAAGTTATCGGGCGCCGTGACCATTTCGGGATTATTAATCCTGGTCGCCGGAGCTTCGACTCAACACGAATCGCGATAGCGCGCGCGCGCTCATAATAGAAAACTAAACCGTAAAAACATCTTTACTATAAGAAGTTACTCCAGAAGTTTATCGAAGATCGACCATTCGCAGAAAATATCACAGAGAGGCGGTGTCGGGTGATAAAGGAGCCGATGAACCTCAAGAAATGAAACCCGTAATTTCAGAAGTCACAACAATTTATTGTTTTTAGACGATGGTTTCAACGCGAACGCGTATTTGTATATATATATATATATTTTAGAAATAGATAAGAACGCGCGTGCAAGACGTTCTCGGGTTTTCAAAACGATATTAACGATATTCTTCACAGCGAAATTCATGATAATTGCAGTTAGCGAGCAATCTCTCGTATATTGGTACTTTACAACCTTACGGTCGTGCGGTTTGATGAAGAAGCGCGGACGAGAGAGCTAGGTGGTATGCGTTTTATGCACAAAAGCCTGCGAGCGTTCGCGACGAGAAGGGTGGAGAGAGACACACACAGAGAGAGATTGAGAGAGAGAGAGAGAGAGAGAGAAGCCCGGGATCGAGGGGCGGCGGCGGTTCGTTATGCCGGCTCCGCGAGGACAATTAATTATCTCCTGATTCCTTCTAAGAAACCAGTCCAAGTACGCCCGAGCGAGCACACGGACGCGAGACCACGGCCGGCCAGATGCACACGCACGCACCCACACGGCCGCCCGCGTGGACGGTGTTTTATAGACACATATGATGGAACACTCTCAGGCCGATCGTGTTTCAAACCGCAGAGGGACTTAACTGAGAGAAACGACACACACTCTCCTCTATATCTACGGCTGTTGGCCCGAGAGAGTTTCGTACGTTCGTTCGTGCGCACAGTTTTCGGACCTGCCTCCTCTCTATTTTTTCTCTCCGGCTCTTCGCGATTCTCTCTCTTTCTCTCTCTCTCTTTCTCTTCGTTCGAATTTTATTGTCTACCGGACGTAAAATTGCGGTTCGCGTAACATCCGAGCGCGCGCGCAATCATTCCAGGAACGGAAATATATGATTGCGGATAAAACGGATTCACTCTCGGGGGCTATATTCTATCGATTACGACAACAATGATTAGTCTTCCGCAACCGTTTATGATCGTCGATTAAGTTAACTTGGTTGCAATTGCTCGATTAAATTATTACGTTCCTCCGCTTGGAGATCACATCGTTGGCGTTTACTAAGTACCGACGCGCTATATAGTGAATTACGAGCGTATAGTCGGAGCAACAGGTTGTCAGAGCGCGCGATCGGATCCGACCAAATATATATATACGTGCTTTAAACGTAATCGCATCGTAAGGTTGCGGAAATACGTCCGCTTTCCTATTAATTTGCGCGATGTTACACAGACGTAATTACAATCCCGCGGGTTAACGATCCAAACTTTATCAACGCGAACTTCGGTCGCGTTTCGGTCGCGGCGTGGCGTAGTTGCGAGTCATTAACCCGTCTAATCGCGTCGAGAGAGAGGCCCAAAGGATAAAGACATTCATCATCATTAGAATGGATAATTATCGCGAGCGCTGAACTTGAGGCGATGTGCCTACTTCGGTGCTTGTCCGTTCATTAGGTGGCTCGGCGGGAGGAAGCTAACGGCTCGACGGCCGGTACCTCCGGTCACCGAGCTCGGCTTCCCGATGAGAGACAAACGCTGCTTCACCATGGATTTACGCGGACACGTGTACGCGTACGTGCCGTACAATCGCCGACGCGATCGGTCGTTCGCGGTTCGACCCGTCGAATCCGTGGAATCGACGGGTCGTCCTCTTCCCTCATTCTATTCTTTCCTCTCTCTCTCCTCCTCGCTCTCTCGCACTTCGTGCTTTTTTTATTATTCCGCGTACGGGGCGCGTGACACGTCCGCGGCATCCGGCCGCGTACGTGACGTCACATGCGAGCTATATTGTACCGGTAGAAGCTGATACCCATATGGTCTGGTATTGACGGAATCGACGTCGGTCGAAAGAGACGTCGTCGGTTGATTCAATTGCTAATCGGAGTTTAATCCTCGTATTCCCGGCGGTCAATCGGCGCGATAAGAGTTCACGGTTACGGATTAATGAAACAGTTTTTTTTTTTTCAGATCTCTTTATTGATCTTTATTAACTTCGGGAACACAAAATTTTTTAAATAGTTAAACGTAAAAATAATTATTTAGATACTATATATAAGTTTGGAGTATACTTTAGTGTCTTTTCTTACCTCACATTTATTCTTATCGGCTAAGGAATTTCGTCGCGCATGCTCCTCGTTCTCAGTTCCAACCCCTCGATTATATTACGGAGGGTGGAATTCCGCGAATAGGAAAAACGGGCTTGGAACTTGCGCGTTAGGTTTTCGCGACCGCCCCCTCGAATCGGGAAAGCGAAGAGCTGCCTCTCCGTCGAGAGGGTGGATCGCCCAAAGGAGGGAGTGGGCGACGACGGGGTTGTCTGACTCGGTCGCAAATCGCCGCGTAGTGGGCGTGACCGGCGATTCCTTTTTCTGCGAGGCGGCGAACTCCGCGGCAACTTCCGCCGGCTGTTTTGCGACAGGAAATTAGAATAATTCGATGATACGTAACTGTTGCGGCCAGAGCCAGAGGGACGGTCTTCATTTGAATATCTGTATAATCGGAACGTCGTTGGGGCGGAACCAGAAAACGGCGGAGCCCTGCCGTCGACACCTTCGCACCCTCGTTTCTCTAAGGGATGTGTAAAAACCTTCCTTCGCGCGGTTTCTTTTGGTCCCTCGTCTCCACTGCTACTTAGGAATGATAACAGCTTCTGTTCCGTTACGGAGGTCTATCCTCCATTCTTCACATCATCGAAATTACAGGTGTGCTACTCAATTCTCCGCTTCAAATTTAGAGAAGTTATAAAATTGGAGAGTTAATGTGCCAGCGTTAACAAAAAAAACTAATTACATGAGACGAAGATAGAAGATTGCTCATGATTTCAGTTTAGATGGAATCTTAAGATTGCCGTTTGCTTCCGCGAAGAGAATGAAATAAAAAAGATTCAGCGTTATGCGAGTTCGCCTTGTGCATGAGCCCCGCTCAGCGAGTAAGGAATTCATCAGCTAAAGGTTGGCAAACGCGCACTACCATAAAACCAAATGATTTACGCCCGACACTTTATGGGCTACGGCCAGACGCTCCGACTTTGCGAAGTTTTCGTTGATTTTCGACCGGCATTGTTCGCGCAAAAATCGCGTTCGTTAGCTCGATAATTTTGCAGAGTCGGTGAGTATTTTATTCGTTCCGATAGAAATAATTTAAATAATGAAAATATTGATTACTTTTCTCTCGATTTTATCGTTTTAAATATTGTATCTGTAAAATTTTTGTTTTTACGTAACAAATTTTATATAATGTTTTTAATTTTTTTCCTTTAAACGTTTATCAAACAAAATTTTCTTTCATTTTCTTGGTATTATTTTTTTTTATTTTTTCAAAATACACAAACTTTATTATAAAACAAGTATTAAATTTAAGATACACTTTAAATTGATATCTTCTATTTTTTTTTATAACGCGATTATTTCGTAGTATTTCGCAACGTCAATTATAAGCCACTCAAAAGTCAGTGTCTGTGCTGTTTTATATTAAAAGAAGCACACGTCAGCCCTGTTGAATCGTAAGGCTTCCAGAATATCGATAAATTGCGCATTCTTTTTTTTCTCTCTTTCTCTTTCTGTCTACCATTTTCGTTTTACGGTGTGCGTTTCTATACGTCTCTTCGTATTCGCTCGCGCGCCTCCGCAGACTCTGGGAGCCAAGTAACCGGAGAACTCGAAGAGACAAGCGCGGTCGTCGATCGATGTCCCGTCCTCCTCCCTGCTGCGCTCTGACTGCGTATCTTTATTCACGTCGTACAAAAACGGAGAACTCTCTTTCTCGCGAACAGACAGCACAGTCGCGTTAAAAAAGACACTTCACCGAAGAATCATTCGAAAAAATTCGAACATCTTGCACGACTTCGCGGAAATGAAAAAGAGCCATTTTCGCACGCCATCGAAGCCTTATAAATTTCGATCTGCGATATCCACTTCTCTCCCTTTCGTTCACGCTCTCTGCTCTATTATTATCTTTGCTCGTCCGCTGTGAAGTAAAACTTTCACACGCGCGAAACTCCCGATCTCGCCTTTTTTTTCAATCGTCATTAATTGGCCGATTTATGGATTTTTTGTCTCGCCGAACTTTTTTCGGAACAGATCGAGAAGATGAACGGACGAAAACCTGTCAAAATATTGTCGACAGTTCTGCCTATTGTCGTGCGATTTTCCGGAGGTACGGTAGTCACAAGGGGATTCCGCAGGAGGGGGTCCTGTCTCTGGGTCATCGTTTCGGCTGCCGCCGGTCCGGAATCGGGACCGATCCAGAGGCGGGCCGATAGGTCAAGCGTTAACCGCTCAATTTCACAGACGAACCCCCAGGAATTTTCTCCTTTTCAAGAACAGGTGCTATTGTGAGATCGTTTTTCTCGGCTTCCTTTCAACGAATCACGGAAAAAAACCTAATGCCCGTGCAAAAAAACACGGACTGCCTTTACTCAATTTCGACCGAATCGTTCTTCAACCGTTTTTTTATTCGCGTCTATTAAAAAAAAGTCGACGAAAAACTAACGTTTCTCTGGAAATGATTAGTCGGTGTAGCTCTTACCTTTCTCTACAATAATTCAAGTCTCGAAATTGATATGTGAACACATTTTCGAAATGTCCATTATTTGATTGATCGTACGCTCGTTTTTATTCGTGGGAAATTTAAATTTTCTCTTTATAGGATTTGTTTCGGTATTAAAACAACAGTTGAGATGTGTTTAGAGTTCAGAGAGTCTGTTCGATTCATCTTCAAGCCCTGTGTGCTTGCATCTCCAGCTACCAATACGTAACGAGTGGCGTGCATAAACGTAAAGGAAATTACGAGGGATTAAAATGATAAGGAACGCATAGAGGCAGTGCCGACCAATAAAAGGTCGTTGACGTCTCACTGGCATATACAATCGCCACGTTCACATCCATATGCGCGCGCGTGCGTCTTCCTCGTCGATAAACATGCAAGTTACGCGACATAGCGCTTTGTACAACGATGTATATGTGTGATAGCGACGCAC
Organism: Pseudomyrmex cubaensis; assembly: GCA_014825685.1. Taxonomy (NCBI): domain Eukaryota; kingdom Metazoa; phylum Arthropoda; class Insecta; order Hymenoptera; family Formicidae; genus Pseudomyrmex; species Pseudomyrmex cubaensis. Next base: position 78,818 of record QVOA01022223.1, read on the forward strand.
AAGCTCGCCGGCAGGAACACGCACATGGCGGCTTCACCGCACACGTATGCAGCAGTTAAATTCGTTAATAAGTGGCTTCGTTGACGTTATTCTTAACTGTGAATACTCGAACTTTTCTTGCGACTGAGCGAGAACTTTTAAATGAATTCGTTTTTACAAGAGGATCACTTGTGAAAATGTTTTAAGTTTTTAGACTCGCCGCACGACCAAGTGGATTTAATAGAAATCGAAATATACAAGTGAGATTATGCTTTCAAGAGAGAGAAAGAGAAAAAGAGAGAGAGAAACGGGAAAGCAATATACAAATACGATGGAAAAATTAAAAAAATTATAAACTATATAACAAAAAACGTTTACGTTTTGTTTTTCAGGATGTAAATTCTCGGGGAGGGAAAGAAAATTTTGATCTTGACTTAATTACACACACATTTATAAATCTAAAAATGGTATTAAATAATAAATTTTATACAAATCTTGGAAAGTTTATACTCATAACATTCGTTTCACTTTTAATAATACTTTTAATTTTATTTGCTTTAAATAGTGCTAGAGAATAGATGTTTAAACGATGCGTTTGTTTGCACGACATATTATCCTCAGGCACGCAGAAAGAGAGAGAGAGAGAGAATGTCACGTGCGCGTCACCTCTTATTTTTCTCTTCTTTCTACGTATCAATTTTGCTTATTGTTTCATTGGATTTCTCAATTAAATGCCTTACGCACTTGCATCGACCTTCTTCTCACCTACTCTCGCTTTTATACCTCTTCCTTTTTCCTCTCTCCGTCTCTTTCAATACCTTTCTCTCTCTCAGCACGCATTGTGAATGGACTGTCGTTCGATTCCGGGAATTTAAAAAACGGGAAGGAATTTGTTAGAGAAAGGTCGAAGAGAGAGAGAGAGAGAAAGGGAAGGAAACGGACGAGAAGGGAGATGAGCGCTCTCGAGCGAAGGAACGAGAGAGAAGGCGAGAGAGCGAGATAGTGGCACGTATGTGAGTGACGTATGCAGAAAGACACGTGGTGGGTGTGAGCTACTGGTATTTTATTGTTCGGCCGGCGTGATTTGTGATGTTGTGTTGCATTGTCGTATGAAATGGCTGCATCGTACAGAGAGAAGTCCGGTCGGCTTAGAACCACTTCTGAATGACGTGCATGGCGATTCCGTAACTAAGTCCCTCGGCTCCGGATAACGAGGGAGATACCGTAAATGTAAATCACACGCGACCGTTGAATAGTTTTATTCCGCGTTGGCCAATTTCCAAGCCCGCCTCCGATCGTTTTATCGTCCGGTGGTCGGACGCGGTGGTATATACTACGCGCGTTTGCTTTGCACGCGATAACATTAACACCTGCGACATGGAGTCGCGATTGTAATCAGTAATACCTCTCTCGCAAAAGCTCTGCCCACTGAATAGCGCTGGAACACGGGCGCGACAATACCGCGTCTCTAATAAGAACGGCCGGATAGACATACAATTGACTGAGAACCAGTTCGCGTCTCGTAAACATTGTTGCAAAGTACACGATGATGATACCGAGTAGCGAAGAGGCTAAGCGCGCGAAATTCGAGGCGGCCACGCCAAGCGGGAAAATAATTCTAGACGGTGCGCGCATAAATAGAGAAACATCGCCAGATAAATTACGTTTCGCAACAAAGCGGCAAGCCGGCGGACGGATAATCGGGATTTTTGAAATTAATTGCCTCGTAACGTCCGTTTCCCGAAAGGCACATAAAATCCCTGTCGGGACGGGCCTCGAATATAAATTACGCGTTCCTTGAAACTCTCGCACACTTCGCTGTCCCACTACTGGCACAGCCGCATCTCTGCAGAGATGCAGTTATAGTATATGCATTTATATATTTACCTATACATATTCATTGCCTAACTAATTTGAAATATCAATGCGTGCATAAAATATCTACAGATATTTTGAATTTTATCAGGCTTTTTTTAAGAAGCATAAAAATACACGGAAAAATATCATTTTATTAAAGAAAATTCTAAGAAAAATAATTACTCGATTATTACTCAGTCTATTTGTTTAAAGCAATTTAAGCAACGTAACTTCTTCAAAGAATATTTTCGTGATAATAGTCTTATCACATACTTGTCACAAATTTTTAAAAAGCTTATATACTCACAAAAGAAGACCTTATTCTCTTTTCAAGAGTGTTATAAAACTTTGTTGGATAACACGCAGATTGGATGAGTAACTCGAAGTTTTCTTTTAAGCTAATATTTGTGATTAAAATCAAACTTACTAAAATCTAAAATATATTTTGAATAAATTAATACTTACAAAAAACCTTGTCATATTTTTGCGGATATACAAACTTATTTATATTCGATACATATGATATTTACTTGTCATTTTTCTGTATGTACGCATGGACATTAAAATATTAGTTGCTAAAAAATAAGTATATACACTATTCTTTTTCCAAGATGTAGCGATTACAAGTACAGAGACACGCAATTTCCACAAAGAGTTCACAAGTTATTTAAGTAAAATAATGTGTAAAAAATTCAATAGAGACTAAAACTTTATTAAAGAGACTAATTTTACGCGCAGCTCTAAAATTGATAATTTTCACTGGCAAATTACTCGAATAAGAGCAAGAATGTTTTAAATTGTCGCAACCTTGTTTTAACGTGCGAGCGTGCCCGTCACCGATAACGACGAGACGCATCGATAGTTACGTACAGTTGTTGAGAGAAGAAAAGAACAGGGCAATCTTGTTCGTCGTTACCCTCCCACGTGATTTACAGAGACGAATTTATAGTCTTATTCGCAAAGGTAAAGTCGTTACGATCAGCCTTAAAGTTTCTTGGTCCTTCGCGTGCTCGAAACTTTCGTCTTTATTTTGTTTGGTGTTCTCGTTAACTCGACTAGGTCGCAATTTTAGCTTTGACTTACGGCAGTTTGGCAGTTCTGCGAGTAATTAAGTCTTACATACCAGAGAGAAAGTTCTGTTACTAAAAAATCCAGAGACACATAACAAGCGTGCGTTTACACATGTTTCGTAGTTTTTATTTTATTTTTTTTTTTTCTAATTTTTCTTTCTCCTCGGAAACGTTTGCGACTTTGTCACGCCACGCGATATTCTTTTCACTATATCATTCAGAAGTTAATTGGGATTGCGAAGGACGCGCGAAGGCGACGCTCACCTCGCGGAAATAACGCCCGGTTGTCAAGGAGATGAAATGCACACGTGGTTTTACGGTTAACCGTAAAATAACCGTTCGTTTCCCCGCGACATAAACTTTATCAGCCATCATACCGCGAAATCGAGTCGCGCGCGGTACTCCTCACGCTCCGCGAGAAAGAAGTTTCCACTTTCTCGCGGACCGAAACAATTTCGCCGATAAGGCCTTGACTCACAGAGCCGTGGGAATCGATTTGACGCTCGTTACGAATACCTGGGGTATATGCGTATCCCCCGCGTGTGCGTTTTACGTGCATGCTCGAGTATCGACTCCTCCGGAGCTCCGGTATCGATTGTTCGTCGGGAGTCAGGTCGAGGGATATCCCGTTTCCACGGGACACATAATACTCGCATTCCCGCGGACCTCCGTTTATTTCTTCGTGTCGGTGTATCTCGCGCGCGAGACACTTACGTCTCCGCGCGATGACGGATAAGAGGACACATGTGCGGTCTAATAACTGTGTATCGTGTCATGTATCGCGATCGTCGCATTTAATAAACAGGTAAATAGTGTTTTATTTTACCAGAGTGTGTGTGAGAGAGAGAGAGAGAGAGAGAGCGCAAATGTTAAAATAATAAAAACGCAAATACATATATATATATATGTATATATCAATATCAAAAGCGTATGGTATTGTGAATTTAATTGAATCGTTTTCGCTACGGATAAGCCATTCGTATAATAGCAATTGAGATGAAATGATTAAAGCCGCGCAAGATCTCGTACGCGCGATTAATTACTATTCTATCACGCGTAACGGGTTCGTAGATCGCTTTTAATTATCCGTCCGTTCGCATTGCGAGAGAGACCTGCGGGATTTCTTTCGTTTTGCCCGGTTTGCCGGTCAATTATTTCATCGTCAAAAGACTTCCCAGGTCGAAGACTTCCCGGCGAACGGACATTGACGGGACCGTGTTAGCTAATTAGAATCTCTCGTATTTGCGATAAAAGCAGAGTCACGCTGTTGGTCATTCCGTCGGAAGGCGAGAAAAAAAAAAAAGGAAGCGAACGTGCCCGAGAAACGGTATGCGGCCGTGCCAGAATCGAGGAGTTTTCGCCCGCAGCCACGGCGACCGTTAGAAACGTTTTTTAGATCGCGAATTTGGATCTCCTTTTTTTACGGTCATTATCTGAAACGATCGTCATTAAGACGTTTTCTCTGCGAGCGGTCGTTTATTACACAGGAAACGTCCGAAGAAACACGCAATTATTAGTTTAATTTTCTAACGCTCCGTACATAAACACGGCAACACACTTCGAGTATTCAGAGATTGTGTGACGGACTTTTTTTATTACCGTGCTCTCCGCCCGGCCGCGGCTATAATGAATCTCATTGATTCAATAAACGGACGTATTATCCCCCGAGTACGACGGTTTCTAATGGGATTTTAACCCCGCGCTGCATGATTTGTTGTTTCGGCAGTCGCGCTCGTATTTTCGTTAGATCCGAAATAGAGACGCACACTTTGGAAGCTTTGCTTACACAGAGAGACGCCTCGTTTCCACGATAAATAATGTGAGAGAATAAATGCCGGTTAGCAAAACAAAACGCTTTCTACAATTCGCGTACAAATAACAAATAAAAAAATATTTCGAAACACATCTCGCACGCATTTTCCGTCGCATCGTTCGCGCGCGCGCGCGCGCGCAGCGGTTCGGAAACGGAGCAACGACGAGACCACGTGTAGCGTCGGCGAACAAAACGCCTATAAGCAGAGTGCCACGATGAGTCGATGAAGAGACGCAAAGAGACGAGGCGGATGTAGCGCTGAAAGACAGCGATTCGTTACTTAATTCCATGCGCTTGCTTAAATAGAACAACTTAGACTTAAGGTAGTCTGCAAAAATGAGGGAACATGCCGTGTTGTAGGGAGAGACTTGCTCGCACAACACACGCTTACACGTCTAGTGCGAGAGAAAGAGACGCGAGAGAGGGGAAGAGAGAGGAGAAGAGAGTAAGAGAGAGACGGAGAGAAAAAGCGTGAAGGCGCGCTCGCGCGCGGATCCCGCGATGTCGGGGGTGCCTACTGGTTTTGATATACGAGCACACTAATACACGTATCGAACGGCGTTACACGCGTGAGTCATATCGAAAACCAGTCTCGGCGAGAGACGCACACGCACGCCACAGCGAAAAAGGCGGCGTGCCCGGCCGGCGAGAGGAAGAGAGGAGGAACGGAGCGGACACACGGCGAGAGGGAACTTTGAATATTTCAGGCGCGCGCGCGCGAGGCGCGTGCGTGTGCCGTTACGAGGGCGTGTGAGTAATCTTACCGATGCGCTCCTCGATCTACGCGGACACGTACGTGTGAGATTAAAACCACGTGTGCGCGCGCGAGTTTATTAACGCGCGTCGGTGTACGCGAGACTGGATTTGTTGTACTCGGTTTTCGCGAAATTGTTTTCTAATTCTTCGATCAGAGCGACGATCAATGCGCGCGCGCGCAGACGATCTTCGCGTCTCGTGACCGCCGATCGTTCGCAGCGCGCGCACGTAGAAGTAGAAAGACCTACTTTCTGCAAACTCGAACTAAGGTTTCGTGCACAAAAAAAGACAAACCGAGATGCGATGACCGTGACATTTCGAAAGTATGTACGCTCGACACGCTGAACTTCAGTTTTCTCTGTATACATAGGTATCTAACGGTGGTAAAGTTCGCGAAGAGTCGGGGAAAATAGGCCTGAACGTGCTGAATTCCAAGTTACATTTTCCGCTGTAATATCTTAATTTACAACAACCGACGCACGACTGTTTGAGAAAGTTCTATTTCTATGTTACAGTAGTATAAATCAATATCCAACACGTTGGCTGCAGAGAAAGTTATTCGGTTCTCTATGCTCCTTCGTTCGAGACGCGAAGTCGGTAAATAATACGCTACCGTGGGATGCGATTTTCGCAGGCGTGATTATTGATCGATGCGATCGTGACCGCTGATGCGGATTTCTCCATTTGTTTAAGGAGAATAGCGAGCGTGATTGCTTTGACGAATGATGGAGGGTAATGGGCGAGTAATGATTTTACTGCGAGAGCGGACGAAATTGCATATGCACAGATCGAGATGTATAAGGTCGCGATGTAAGGCACCGAATGCAGAGAGAACATATTAAACGTATATGAAACGCCGCGGAATGATGTGCAGACAAACCATGAAACCTTTCGTAAATCGTTCGATCGATCTTGAAGAATTATTATTAGTACCGTATTTACTTTCTCGCGGAAAGAATACTGATCGTAAATTTTTGCAATCAAACTTATCGTTTCGACAAAGATATAGAATTTTTTGTTTTTTTAATTTTACAAGAAGAAAAGATGTTGTTTCGCGATCAAACTTGTGATTTAAGTATTTCAACAAAAATAAATAGATGGTTTTAAATTTTACAAGGTGATAAAAGAAGTCTATAAATGAGGTGCAAACTAAGCGTCCGATATAGATTTTCGAATAGAATTTAATTTCGAATCACAATATGTATTACAATGTATTAATTACAGTATGTATTAATTTATTCGGTAAAAGTATTTCGTAAGTACATCAAGCGTTTGTGTTCTTCGCTTTATTACTTCTCTCATATAGTGCTAAAAAAGCCATGTACGAACTGTACAATTTATATAATTGTAAAAAGACACAGAAGATGTACAGACTTCTGAATAACAGAAGAACTTTGCAATTTTTGCGAAGAACGATCCAAATTATAAAATGAAAAATTATTTAAAAAAAATTGCTAGCAAATCGACAAGTTTCGCGGAGATTGACAACGCGAAGAAAGCTTGCGCGACCGAAGCTCGCAGACGAGCAGCGTATCCACCCACGATGTAGCGTACTGTAACGAGGCTACAGTCCATTAAGTGCGTACGGCTATTATGGCTAATGCATTACGAAGCGATAAAAAACGGGAACTATAGCACAGTGCTCTCCGGCTGCTCGCGCCCGCGCCCGCGCGCGCGCACACTCGAGAGAACCGGACCACATTCCATGTCGGACGAGTATGAACGCCGCTGCTCGATGCATCGTCCGGAGTACAACGCTCGTAGATACGTCGGGACGACACGCGCACATTGCAAAACGCATCCAGATCCACCATATCCGCGACGATTTAGCCGCAATACGCGTCTAATTTAAGCGAAATCTTCACGTTGTTGCCCGAAACACTTTTAACTTATATTATTTATTTCGTATCACAAAAACTTATCGTAAAATAAAATTTAAATTTGCAACTTGTGTTAACTCTTTTTCTAAATTTTAATAAAAAGTTTTGTGAAATATATGTTATATGTCTTTACATTTTTTTAAGTTCCTGTATTTTGTATCTTCTGGCTTTCAATTTTTTAATCCACAACATAAGAAAAAAACAGATGACAGAAAGCAGACTGCTACGAACGATTTGTCAAGATCACATCTGGTTTATCTGGGCAATCCCGTAAATATAAAAGAAGTGAGCGGGTGTAAGGGAAAAACGGTGAGAAGAATGTAGACGCGGAAACGATACGGTGTAGCGGTACGGGTAAAAAAAAAAAAACGAAACGGCAACCCTTTTCTCTCTTGTATCCCTCGCACGGAACCACGGAAACTACCTTGGAAAAATTCGACTCTAAAAATATTTCGTCTTATGGAGTTTCTCCGGTTTTTTCGAACCCGCGTTACTCCCTCCCACTGCCCAACTCTCTTTTTTGTCTTCCTACCCTCGGGAGAAACGCGCATCAACCATATGGCCCGCGAGGGAAAGATAAAAAATTCATATTTTCACTAGAAGGGCTGAGCGCGGGATATTTTTAAACTTCACGAGTGCTTCAAAAGAGCATTCAACTTTCGTTTATCTGTCATTCTCTTCAGGTTTCCGTAAATCCTTTCACGTCACTAGGTCTTAATTGTCAAGACGAGAAAACATAATTTCGACCGAATTGTCACATTACTGTATTATATAATAAGATGGAAGAACTGGATGTTGTTACTATAAATAAATAGATATCTTTCTCCACGTATATATTTTATATAAAATTGACATCAATTGTTTCATGTTTTCGTCTTTGTATGAAAATTGCTATAACTCCGTGTTTTTATCTTTTATCGAAACAGTAATATCGGGCAAATAAAGCCGGATGCCGACCAATAACTGAAATCAAAAATAGCTTTTCCATTCTTTTCTGAACGATCGGTGCGGTCTTCCGTTATTTAAGGGTTTCTTTAGGCTAATGGTTTTCTCACACGATCCCCGAAACGGTAAAACCCCTTTTCACGAAAATCGAAACCCCTTCTAGGAAGCCGCACGAAGGTACGAGCGCGTTAAATCATTGGCACATACATATTACGCAAACTCACGAGGTCCCGTAATATTTTCCAATACCTGGAAACGCGATACTTTATTGGCGGATTTAAGAGGACCTTTAAGAAAACGTTGAGGAAGAAATAGAGACGAAGAGAGAGGATGTGCCCGGAGCATTCTGACCTATTTTCGAAGGGTTCCGCTTCAACCCTTTCGAAACCTAACGGGACGCCGCGACTTTTTTCCCACATTCTACTTTTCCAAAAATCGACTACCTGATTGTCAACTGCGAGGTTTAAATGGGTCTATTTCGTAATATAGAAAAAGGGTTTACCACCCTTTCTATTTCGGGACTTTGATTTTTTTTCTACCGAGAGAGTAAAAAATATACGAAGGGGTTGTTTTTCATCATTATGATTGTGTGACAATTTTCATAAACTTCTAAATAAGGTTTTTACTTTGTTATAACGCTCTTTATAATAATATAGTAATAATTAGATACTGATCGCGATGGATTGAATTAGAAAAAATAAAGCAACTTATTTAACACATGTAAAAAGAAACGATATACTTGGTGTAATAAATTTTTCCATTAAATAAGAAGATAATCCATGTGGAATTTCCATAAATTGACGCGATGCGTAACACTGGTTACGAAGGAGAAATATAGAAATACAAAATACGAACGGAACGATAATTGTGATAAATGAGCGCGTTAAGAAATCAAAAGGCACGGAGTAACGTTCACACGGCGGACTATAATCACGTGAATCAGGCCCATTTTCGTTCATGACTCTTTTCAGCTTTAATCATCCTTAATCCCCGTTACAAGCTACCCGCACGATGTAAATAGCTCGGAAATGTCAATCTAAAACTTGGAAGGGATATTAATGTCGCGATGTATCAGAAACGTAACGGGAATAACAAGTACTACCAGAAGAAAAACTTCTGAAAACACATGTGCATCATCTTTTAATATTGTTTTTTTTTTTTTTTTTTTTACAAGAAAAAAAAACAGCTTTGTAGAAGCAATAGTCTTGATAATGTAATAAAAACAAAAAGTGAAACGTTGATAACTTATGTGGTCGTGTAACTTGAAAACATTATATTCCAATTTAAAGAACTAAAAGAAATTGGAAAATGCTGAAAATCCTAAGCTTCAGTTTTCGGTCTTATTTTTGACAAATAAGCGTTGTTCTCCCCCATAGCTTTTGATCACATCCAATTTCTGCGACGCCATAGCATCCCTCGTTTTCTCTCAATTAGCGCGACTTCCATAGAAACCCCGAATAATCGTCACCCCTGCGTAACGCATCGGCGATAAGCATCGACGGCATCACAAGGACTTTTACGGGGTAAAAAGTGGGAGTGTCCTTCGAGGGCACTCGAATGACGTCATTGGTCGGTGGAAACGTCGTGCGCAGAGTGAAGTGGCGATTTTGCACAGGGGTGGAAAATTAATGTTCTCTCCTAAAAATTCTTTTTCGTTTTATATCGTGTACAAAATGTTTTAAAATAGCACTTTGTTTCTATGTGTCAAATTTTTAATCTTTTTACAAAAACATGTAAGATAACAACCATATTATCAAACCAAATAGATAAATATTGAAAAAAATTCTTTTACTAGTAAACAGTAATGTAACTATTTATATATATTATTTATATAACCAAAATTTCATCTTAGAAATATTTTCGAAAAAACTGTCAAACACTAACAATAAAAAGTAATCCTTTCAATACCAAGTTATCTATGAAGACACAAATGCTTGTGAAGATTATTATTCCAATAATTTAACATTGTCACTCGTTATATGTCACTTCGCATGACAATAGAAGTTATTTACCTAATATTTCAAGAGGATTCTGTTACCGTTCTCGACAGTAAAAGGGTCAACGTTCTCCACAAAACCACCCCCACGAGACCCACCTATCCACGCGCGTGTGCAAGGGCGTCCCGACGGTAGCATGCGAAGCGGTGCGCGCTACTCGCCAGCCGGTGGACGAATGCATGCGACAGCGGTCGAAGAACGGAAGAAGAGGAAGGAGGTTGCTCGGCGGTGGCAGAACTCCGTCTCTTTGCCCCCGTCATCGTCGTCGTAGCCGTGTGGCGGTACCGCGCGACGACAACGACGCCGGGGGCCGACGGGAAAGGAGGCAGAGACGCGTATCGTCGGGGGTGGGAGGCGGTAGAACGCCGGGCGAAGGCGGGGAGAATGCGACGCGTCACTGCGCCCGACGGGGTGGGGCATCCCACAGACGACGGGCTGGTGGGGGCCCCCGAAGTCTTTCTCCGTCGGTGAAAGAGAGGACAGAAGGGGAGAGCAGCGTATATTTGCCCCCTCCTTCCCCCTCCCCTCTGTCTCTGTCTGTTACCCTTTGGAGGGGTTCAGTCATCTCGCGCCAGCCGAGCCACGCGCACTCTCTTCTCTGATATCCCGGGCTCGCTGGAGAACCACGGAAAACCACCCCGAGATTCTGCGTGCGGCAGCGACGAGAGCGTCATTATCATTGCGAGGGTGGCGTCCCACGTCTGCCGCCAAGGGTGGCGGTGGAGAACGGCGTGGTGAACGAATTCGCGCGGACTCGAAGAAAGACGCAAAGCGAGAACCGCCCTCTCGAGACTCGGAAAGACCACCCCCACTTCTTCCCCCTCTTGATCGGACCCGCGCGCGCGCGAGCGCGCACCTCCCTCTTCGTCGCGGATGCTTAGACAACTTCGGGAATCGAAGACACACGGGTACCGAGGTTCATGGGTGGAGAATCCGCGCGGGTCCTACACGATCGACCTCCCTTTACGACGAGAACTCGTCGGGACGAATAGTTTTCGAGTACCTTGATAACGCCGATAACGCCGGAAACAATCTACTTTTTTATGGATTCTGGTGACCATTTGATTCCGAAACGTTAATTAAGTGTACGTAGTGTTTTGTTACCACGAAACTGTCATCGTTTAACTTCCGTAATAACGTCGTCCGATCGTTCTCTCCCCCCACATCTCGACAGAACAAATGCTTTAATCGAAATTCGTAATGACCTACGGTGAAAAAATCAGACTGGAGCAGTGCACGATGAAAGTTGGCGGTCGGGACAAAAATCAGTGGTGGTTGGTCGGGAGAACCACTAATCGCTCGAGCTGAGATTGAGAATGTACTTGAGAGATCATTCGAATGTTTTTACCAAAATTGAGAGGATCTTGAGTGACGGTGGTTCAAGGTGACACTACGTGTGTTTTAACGACGGTGGAAGTGATCTCAGTGGGCGATTCAAGGGAAGAACGAAGCTAGTGCGCGCTTCATATGTTCCTCGCGAGACAGAAGACCTCTTCCAAAAATTATGAAGAGCTTTGTGACAGATATCTATTGATGATGATGATGATGATGATAAATAGCGACAAATCCAAAAACTCGAATCTTCGGTGTGAGTGATCGCGATCGCAAGAAGTTTTCGAATTTGGTGCGTGAGCGATTGAATTTTTGTCCCGTTTTATCATATTTGATTGTTTTAAGTGAACGGACCCCGGGATGATCAGTGTGGATAATCGATAACTTTGTGAAACCCCATTGTCGAAAAACGCACGTCAGAACTATGATGATGTCGACGGGAGTGATACGTGGGAAGAACGGAGATAGTAACTAGAGAGAAAGAGGTAAAAAAAAATAAAAGTTATTGCACAAGTCGATGTAGCGTTTTAACTCGTGAGAGAAACCGCTGGAAAAGTTTGGGCTTACGTAGCTCTTTTTTGTGTTGAGATATTCATATTTTTTTACACCTGTCTTATTGAGATAAAATTTCACATGAGAAAGGGAAATATACATTACTGCTTTATTTATCTGCTCCAATTGAAAAAAAAAAAAATGAAGAACAATGTATTTTAGTGAAAATACATATTAAAATAATATCTCGTTCAATGAATAAACGCGAATAAAATTCACTTCAAAACTAGCAAAGTAAAATTATTGATGACATATTATCGAAGTTATTGACATACATTTGAAATAACAGAAATTAATAAATTTTTAACGTACAATGTTTACTTGAATATTTCTCAAACCTGACATTCCGCAACGATCCGCGTAAAAAAGTATCATCAGAGAATTACTTAAATTACTATGTATTATTGATGGAAGTTACTCTGTAATATTCAAGTACGTATTAACGAATTATGAATCAGCGGTTTGCTCCTTCTGATGCGATATATCGACGTTGCGTACATTAATCATAGTTGTCAGTCGATTTCACATCGCGTTATTCCGCATCGAAGCGATCGAGCTGAGACGCTTCTGTCGTCGTGAAAATTTCGTAAATTTCGCCATTTTTCGCGTTTTCGCATTTATTTGTGCCATTTACAAAGCGGACAAATGTTTGTAATTTTTTTTTATTTCGGTTTCGAAATAACATCAGCGGCGAAGTGTTTAAATTATGTCACAACAGTGACCGTTGTCTTACACGCGAGAGCGAGAGCTGTAAAAAGAAGCTGGCATCGCCCGAGTGATGATGATTCCCCTGAACTTTTCGCGACACGTTTTGAGAGAACGAAATTAGCCCGGTGAATTGTTCCTGACGATTCTGCGGAATTTTGTCGCGCAAAAATCCGCGCCAACACGAATTCGGCCGAGTTTTACGTTCGACTGCAGATCGATTTGGCAGAACGAACACGACGAGCCGTCCAAAAACCGGTGCAGTCTCGCTCCAACTGCGCTTCACAGTTTCACGTTGTGAGTCCCGAGAACGGAGACTTTCGACTTGCTCGTCCGTAATATTATACTCCTAATAACGTATTTTACGCTAACGTGCCGCTAACGTTAAATCGCGCATGGCCAACTATAACAGTTGACACGAAAATTATGAATTTGAATGACCGTCGATCTTCCTGTAGATATATTTGACCTCGATCTCTCTTCCCGATAGGAAGAAATGATTTTTACGCTACTTTCCATTGAGATTATGATCATTTTCTTTCATGCGTTTTTTGTTATTTTTTTCTGGCGGAAATATATATTTTTTTTGTTATGAAAATATATTTTTTTCTCATGGAAATATATTTTTTTCTTATGGAAATTTCTCCGCGCCTAATTTGCGTTCGACTTGTTGTTTTTCCAAGTGACTAAACGTTAACTCGTCGTTCAACGCGTCACGGATTCGCAATCTCGCTGTCGCGCTGAAAAAAAACCGGTGCTCGTTTGATCTGCAAATACTTAATCGTGTCGGATTTACGATATGATTTATCAGGATTACTTTGGTTTCACATGTGTACAAACGCTAATCAAACACGCGATATTTCGGAGGTCTCCGCTCGTATTACATTGTATCGTTATTGCTTTGCGACAAAAATCCTTCGTGGGAAAAGCGTTTTATCATCTCGATTACTTCACGTGACACAAAACAATTTGAAACATTTTGAGTTGCATAAAAAAACCCAGCAAGAGAATGTAAACAACAAAGTGCGTGAAGAAAACAATCGAAAGAAACGAGAAACGAGTCGCGCAAAGCGATCGATATTTGAGGGAACTGCGAAAAAACAAAAGACAACTGGAGCGAGAGAGAGAAAGAGAGAGAGAAAAGCGCAAGGAAGAAATGAAGAAATCAGGAAAGACAGAACAGAAATTGAGAAAAGAGAAGAAACGGAGAACAGAGGACAAGCGACCAATCGTGCGCGTTGATATACGTCGCAGGATATATCTGCAAAAGAAGGAAAGAACGAAACGGAGAAAGCAAAGAAAAGGGAGAAACGAACGCGAACGGTGAGATCCTCGAGAAGAGAAGGAAGAAAACCACGAAACAATTGGAGAAGCGGAGGCGGCCGCATTTCATGTTGGCTGGCATCGGCTCCCTTTAAAGAGTCTCTTGCTTTTTGTTAGCTCTTCGAAAATTATGATTGTTTGTCCGCGAGATTTACTGCTCGGAGGCTCCCTCGACGCGCCGTATATATGTGTATGTGTGTGTGTGTATGTGTACGCGTGTGTGCGCAAGACGCCCTCGAGGAGCACCACGATCTTTCGCTAGACCGCGAGCGCGTCTCTTTCTCGGGTGAGAGAGGTCGAGAGGAGGGGAGGGACGACAGTGGAGGTTTACCGAGATTAAAGAATCAGGAATTTACAGCACTCGCTACCAAACTGGAGCTCCGACTGTTTTCATCTCTCTCGCTCGCTCGCGAATTTCCTTGCCGCGCTTATCTCGTCGGATTTGTTAAATTAGCCGTTGTTTGGATTAAGAGATTGCGCTTTGAGTCGAAAAACTCCGGCTCTGTGGCGACTCTCAAATAGCACGAGGAAGAAACTTTTGCTCGACTTGAACTCATATTTAATGTCGTCTAGATAAACGAGAAATTATATTAGAGGTAAATCGAGGAAGGAAAGTGATTTTGATTTGTTTTCGATTGTCCGGAATTGCTTTGTTACAACAACATATATGTGATTCCAATCAACGGTGCTGTATCGCGCACGGTTATCGCTACACCTAGCCGATATAGCTCATATTGTATTAATCAATCATGAAATTTATTCGCAACGCGGATTGCGATTTCGCGAGGGGAAAATTAAATTAAATTTAAACACGCACACGTCTATTATTTTACTGTATACGTCTATGTAGAAATCGAGTTACACGGATCAATTTAAAAGAGCATTCGTTGTGAGAGATTTACACACATCTCCGCACACAACAGACATTTTCCCTGACATTCCTCGGATGATTGCGACTCCCAACTTGGACCGCAACGCATATTCCAAGGGACACCTGTTGCCGTATTCGAACTCGGCGTCGACTTCGCGCCGCGCGCGACTTTCCCCACGGGAATCCCTGTCTCTCTTTTACGGTCGCGATGGATTTTTGGTCCGAGTGCTCTCCGCTACGAGACACTCGGTCCTTGGCTGATTTATTCGGGATCTTATTGCGGCCGAGCCGAAAACTCGCAGAGAGACGACCGAAACGGCGCGACTCCAAAAAGCGATTCCACCTCCGGCGCGTCGGCTCGGCGATCGCTCTATAAATTTCACGAGTCTTTCGAACCCTATATTTTCTCGTTATCCTCGCGTTTTGCACGACACGTTTTATTAAAGTACGATAATTTTACGAGGGTCGGCCCTCCTCTCCCGCTCCGGTTCCCGCCCTCTTTTTCTTCCACGCTTCACCGCGCGAGATCGTCTCATCTGCTGTTGTTTACAGTATCTTTACCGGAATTAGAACTTTATTTTTGTTAACTTTCTCCCGTTTGGAGCTTTTTTTTGCGACTTGACACGATATATCATCTATACGTGTCGTTAATTTCGTTGATTGCGCGTGAAGTGTTGAGTCGTCGAAATTTTGAGAGTTTAATTGCACGTGGATTTTTATCTCGTGTGTATCTGATATAAACATATACGATGCTAATTAAGACCATACGTCGTGATACGACAGCGAAATGCGAAGACGTGACGCGTGATACGTCGATGAAAACGCGGGTACACGATATAATCTTCTTGTGCTTTTAATAACGCTCACACTACTCTCTCTCTCTCTCTCTCTCTTCCTGTCTCTCTCGCGCGCGCGCGAGTAATATATTCAATTTTATACTCGCACGTGGCTTTGTTATCTACGATGCAAATGTATGTATGGTGTTAATTACGATGGTATCACCGCGGATCTCGAAGTATTTTTCTTATGTTTAATATAAATAGCTGCATACGTGCACGTACACACACACACACACGCGCGCGCGCGTAATTAAAACGGAATAGAGTGTAATTAAAGCGTGTAAAAAAAAGATGAAAGAAACAATAAAAAAAAAAAAAAAAAAAAAAAAACTTGCTCGCGCTCCCATAGTGTTTTAAACTGAAATAACCAACCGTTTTAATTGCGGGAGTAGCATCGCCGCGAAACGTCTCGGTGCATCGTACTCATCGTCGTCGTCGTCGTCGACTCCTCGCGCATATATCCGACCGCGCCGCTCCGAGGCACAGCTCGGCAGTAAAAGGCCTAAAGTTTTTAATACTTTCAGTTGTTTTTATGGCGGCTGGCATTTGCTCTTTTTTATTGTTTCGTTTCCCTCTCCTCTTCTCGTTCTTATTCTTTCTCTCTCTCTCTCTCTCTCTTCTGCTTTCTTACTAAACGCGTATGTGAGAGTCCGAATGTATCGAAAGGGGAGAGAGAGAAAGAGAAAAAGAGAGAAAGGGAGAAAGGAGGAGACTCACAGTCAGCCCTCTCTGATGTACGACTCGGCGGTGCGCGCGTGAAAAAAATCCCATAAACCAGTAAAAAAGCACGGGGTCTCTGGGCCAGAGGGGACGAGAGGGATGAACGGAGCGGGGAGAAGAAGACGAGGAGGACGTGTGGAGAGGGAGCAGAGGGGGAAGGTTCCAGTATCGCCAAAGGAATTCCTCTTATGACGAACCACGCGTGATTTTCTTTCGTCTGCTCCCTTCCTGACTTCTTGCCCTTCCCTCCCTCCCCTTTCGTTCGTTCGTGGCTTTACCCGACAGTCCCAATGTGCGTTTCTTCACCTTCGTTTCGGCCCTTTCTCCGCTTCTTCGCGTTCGCTTCTCCGTCTGATTCTTTCGCGGGAGTCTTAATCTTTCGCATCTGCCTATCTAACGGCGTCTTAATTAGCTACAGTAATGCGTTTTATGTCTTGCCTTATGAGCGGGGGAAACTAAATCCCGCTAGCGCGATGTCGCGTCTTTGCCGCAAAGACATTCACTGTCTAACAATTCCATCCTATCTTTCCTGGCAATTATTTTTTTGTGACAAGTAAAATCATCTCGGAAGGAATTTTTGATGGAAATGAAAATCGTTGATTTCTCAAACCGATAATTGAATCCGCGTTTCGACCGTCTCTTCTCTCCGGTTTTCAATTTTTTGTGCTTTTTTGCCTCTTTCTTCACTCGTTTCCAGCTGTTTGCAACTCAGTTGTCAACCGCGCGCAGCACTCAATGGACGAATTAAAAAGCGAAGACAAAAGCAGGTCATGTGACAAATGACGGACACATGTGCCATCGGTTTACGTCTATTATTTGTGCCCGCCTCGGAGGTCTACATCCAGTCTGGAAAATGTGTTCTCTCGTTTCAACATACAATTCTCTCCCGCGATCATTTGCATACATTCGCTCGAGTTCATTTATTTAGATGTCAATTCAGTATGTGTCCGGAGATATTGATAATTTCACGATTCTCGAACCGTTCGATCAAATTTTATTTTGATTAAATTAAGTTTTGCGCATTAACAATTAAAATTAAACAGTTTTTGCTCGGGCGCGGCAAAAATTCTACCGATTTTGTATATTCATATAGTTTCAAATGTCTCGTCATATTGCGAAATACGAGCAAAGCCATCGACCTTGAACATTTTTGATGAATTTTACATTGTTTCGCATAAGCACGAACGACGAAAGTGGCGATAGCGCGATTTTGACGATAGTCGTCTGCGATATGCAAATTTCATATATTTAACAAAGAGGAAAGAGGAACGCGAATATTGCATGTCGTAGTTTCTACGACAAACAGTATTGAAGAATTCAATGCTTCGTATGAATAGATTATGGGCAGAATTTGCATAAATTAGAGATATCGCAAAAAATTACTAGTTAATTCAGCAGGTTTTCAATTAACGTTACGAGCAAGAATTCAACTCGTATGAAACTTATAAATATGGAGGCGCGACTCGACGGCCAACCACCACCGTGGATGAACCGTGGGCGAGACACTTTTGCGAGAGTTGTCGCGCTAATTGTCGAATTACGCACGCGATTCCTCTCTGCGAGATATCGCAAAAGTTGTCGCGCGAGCGTTTTCATCGCGCCGTCGTAATTGATATAAATCATCAAGATAATGCAATTAATTAGAATTCAACCAAATACGAATGTACTTCGAATAATTATTACCTTATTTTTTTATCTTTTGAATGTGTATGTTTTATTAACATTTTTACGATATTTATATTCTTAATTAACTGTTTGGCATTACTTTAAATTTGCAGCAATTCGTGTTTTTTTTTTTTTGTTTTTTTCTTAATCACTTTCATAGATATACAAGGAAAAGAACATCGCGTATCGTTACATAATATAACATTCGTTTCTGCTTCGTCTCTAACTTCTGAAGCAGTTGTTCTAGTTTTAAGGCATTGAACTCTTCACGCTGCGATGCAAAGTTTCGCGCGTCGATGCAAACTCACCCCGACCCTCGCGATACCCCGCGCGCATCGTAAAACGTTTCCCGCGCTACCAGCGAGCTCGGCGCGTCCCGATGAATTATTATTTCGACGATCATCTCGATCAGAGATCTTCGAATCGTATACGGAGGAGAAGGTTAAAGAAGAAGAAATATAAGAAGAAGAAGAAGAAGAAGAAGAAGAAGGCCGCCCTGATCGCAGCACCATCCGTAATTTCAGATAGAGTCGGTGCCGGGTGTTATTAAACCTGATAGGCCAGCGAACGTTTCTCCCTCGCGGGTGTTCCCCGACTTCAATTTAAATCGGTGACTCTGCTCTTCTGCACCCACCCTGTCCCTTCAGTCTCCCCACTCCCCCCGCCCGCATCCTTCACCTCCCTCGCAACGACTGCTTCGCAGCGCGATACGTGCATCCACCCTTCAAACCGCAAACTCCCGGGCCCTTCGGGCCCGATTTGGTCAGCAACGAGAGGAAGCGGAATAAGATCTACGGAGACCGTATAAAGAAGAACGAAGAAAAAACGTCTTTCTTTTTCTCTCTCAGTTATTCGTTAGGTTTAACGATAACGACCTGTTATTAACTCGAGATAATTATCGATTTTAATTATCGACGCGATTCGTCATCAACCACCAGATTGCGCGCTGCGTATCTTCGGTTACGACCAGCGTCTGAAAAAAAAAAAAAAAAACAATCTGGTTCTGGAAATATTTATTCACGTGCAGACAAAACATTTTGGGATTTCCACTGTCGCGTTTGGGTGTAATTTCATTTTGATATTTTTTACTTCTCAATGAAATAATAATTCTCCAAACATAAATTTAATACTCGTGTGAATTTGATTAAGTTTGCGTTGCATGTAATTAAAGATTGTGCGGAATGTTCGATTTATAGTTTTCTTTTAATTAAAAATAATTGAAACCGGATAAGAGAGGGAATGACGAGAGAAAACGCTGTGGATATATTGAAGTCTCGAAGCGTGTCGTTTCGAAAAATTGTTTCTCCAATTCTCATCAGATTGGTACGGACACCGAGTACTTAATGGTGTCATAGCTGAGATCGTTTGTCAGGACGGAGTCCTCTGACAAGTCAATGCCACGTCAGTCAAAGAAAGGCTCATCGCGCCTCACGACGAACAATCATTATTCGCGATATATTGCCGTGAGCAATTCCGTTTGAAAGGAGCTCGTGCGAGTTAGGTCAAGAATCTTATTTTGCTTTTTTCTTTTTTTTTTTTTTTGATAAAATAATTTACATACCAAAGCGAAATTTCTTCTCAAATTTAGAATGAAAAATTTTGAGCGCTGCGAAATTGTTCTCTGAGTTTTTTTATTCTTGATTTTTTATCTTTGTTGAATTTTATCTATATTTTTCCAGAGATGTAAAGAATTTAATTCAACTAAAATTAAATGATTTTGTACAATTTTTTTTTATATTATATACATATATTCGTGACTTTAACTTTTGCTTTGAAAAAAAGTTAGGTATTTCCAAATCTACCAACATTTGACATAAATGAGATTTATTATGTTTTATTACCACATAAAAAAGAATCTTCAATATTGATCGTTAAATACGGTTGTAACAATGCGCTATCAAGCGAATAATAGTTTCGGTCGTAAATGCGTGATTGCAAAACCTACTGCAATGCCTTCCATTCTTACGTCCTCCGTGCTGCAAGAAGTTCTCCCGGCAGCTGGTAACGCGTATTTTCCGTGCCTATAAGAATGCCGACGTCAGCTTTAACAATAATCTAACTCTCCGCCCGAGCTATTAAAAAGTTTTTAATAAAAACAACAATCTCAAGAGCGACTCAATTCTCCTCTCGCGCGCACGCGCAGCGAGACGCAATCGCGCGGAGCTGGTTAATCGACAATCTAGCTTATGGAGCGCGACACGTGACGTCAGGATATCTTCCCGCGGAGCAGGAAGTAACCAGCAGCTCGAGCCCACGAGAGGCGGATGCGCGTCGTCGTCCTCTCGACGACCGGTTCTGCCGATCGCGTTTCCATCGTGCGACAACAACGAACACCGTGTCCAGGGACGCTCGTCGGGAACCGCTTCGGTGCTTTCGTTGCGCGCGAACGCAAGATCGACCGTTATTCAGGAATTAATTCATAATTAGAGCGGGGCCCACCTATGGGGAGAGCCTAACCCACATTCCAGCCACCCGGCTGTCCCCGCCGGCGCGGCATGCTAGCTCGTTTCCAGCTTTTCTTTTCTTTCTTTTTCTTCACCTCGCGCTTCCTGCCATCTTCGTCTCCGCCGCCGCTACTGCCGTCGTCGTCGTTGAGTCTGTTCCTTCTCTCCCTGCACCTCCTCGCCTCCCACATCATCTCGCCACCTGGTCCGCTCACCTACGGTCTCCTCGACGACTCTACCGCCGTTTTGCATGCCGGCTCCGCGATAGGCGCGCGCGCGCACGTCAGCCGGCGAGCGTGTTATCCGCGTTATCCGCGTGCCACAGCGCGCATACGGTGACACTCCTCTGGAAGAATGCGCCACAACACCGCGGCCGCCGGATCAGCTGATTGATTCGCGTTTCCCTGACAGCGATCTGGTTTCGAGCAGCGGTGTTCAAAAGCGCGCGAGCGCGCGCGCACACTCGCTCGTGAATACTCGTTCTTGCACCCGGGATACGCGCCGATTATATTGGAGCGAGCGTGTCTCTCCGTCTCTCTCTTTCTTGATGGAAACTCGTCCCGACAAATTTCCATCGAATGTCAGAGCTAATAGACCAACCGGTGTTGAACTCCATATGTCGGATGACACGGTTCGTATTTGCGAGTTGTGACGATGCGGGGATCGTGTTGGAAATTGAGAGTTTCCGCGCAACGTTAAATCGCGAGGGAAATGTCAATTATATATTATCGCAAAACGTTTTTGAATTTCGTTTCTAAAAAAAATGTTACGTCACAAACTGCGATTTTTCATCTCGACATTGTCATTATTTATCTCACAAAGATAGAGAAAGTGTTTAATGTTAAGCATTAAAATAATTGTAATAGTTGTGTTGCACACACAAATTTATTGCTTTTATCCACTTATATATGCGCGAATGATTCTTTGAAGATATCGTTTTCAAGAAACAATATCTACAATATATATTCTGTCTGCGAAAGGAGGAGAGAAAGAGAGAAAGAGAGAGCCTTCTTCTGCATTATTTCGCAGTGTCATAGTTCACACGTTAATAACGGCGTGTGCGCCCACGTCGGCCTGAAATCGTAGTAGGCTGCGCCGCCGCTTGAAACGCGATATCACGTTAACGCGGACGCGATGGATTAGAAAGTGGATTTTAGATGTTACCGTTCGCCGTTTCTTCCTCTCCCGGACGGATCGGTTTCAGATCGCGTGCGTTCCGGACCCCACGATATATATACGTATCGATATTCGCCACGCGCGTTATCATCGTTCACGATCGCGCGTGTGCGATCTATCGGTCACACACGGCAGAGATTTCTGACGCACTTTGAGCATGTCGTTTCGCAACCATTTTCGAGCACGCTGTCATTTTTGGCTTCCCATTTACATTTCATTCCCGCCGGACTGTTAAAAATATCCGAGACCGACGTCTATTATATCGAGCGTTGCGCTCGAGAAGAAACCGCGGAACGCGTTCGCAAAAGCGCGTTATCGTGCTGCCGCTCGTACCTGCGCAACGATAGCGCAGCTGCAAGGAGTCTGGAGACGCCGTAACGGAAGAACGCACGCCGCTGAGTTGCAAGTGGGTCAGCTGGATTCTGGTTTAAGTGCGTGCGTACGTGCGTGCGTGCGTGCGTGCGTGTGTGCGTACGCACGTACGATTACCGTTGCTTTTGTTTCAAGATTCGAGTTGTCTCATTATCACATTAGAATTCTTTGTACAGTTGTTAAGAAGTTTTTTTGTAGTATAAGAAAAAATATTTTATTGGTGAGACAGGATTTGATTTTTTTTTTTTGTTTTTTTTTGACATTGAAACAGAAGAACGATATTGCACAGAGTATCGATGATCACATCGAGATTGTGTAATTAAAATTCACGTATCGCGCGTACAATGGCACGCGTATCGATGAAGTTTTGAATATTTGGTGAGCGTGGGTTTCGAGGCTGAGCTTTCATTTGAATATGCGTACGTGAGAAATCCGAGAATTTTGCGAAAGCGGAAATCGCTGGCGTAGTTATCGATCCGCTATCATATGATCGCGCCGAGTTTTGCGAAAAAAAAAAGTTCAAACTTCGCTGATTCAGTGAAGTTTGAACCGCGTCGTCCAACTCCCTTCTTTTTCTTTTACATAATTTATTTTATTCTCGTGCTTCTTAATTTGTTAGTAAATGAAGTGCGACGTTGTTTGTGCAACGTTGTGCGATTGTTGTTGACAAAGCTTGATTATTAAAACTTCGAGAGAGACATGCTATAAAATTTAATAAAAATGAAACGCGTTATATAGAATAAAAATAAATAAACCCCACATCAAAATTAATAAATTCTCGTTAATTAAAATTGCACGATGAAAGCAATAATAGCTACTTGGTTGTTGCAATAGTTTTGCTGCGTTACTTGAGACATTAAGAGTTGTAAAAATATCATAGATTTACGATCCATGTGAATTTCGATCCTGTCTAGACAACCTGTGAGTCTATAAAACTGTTTGTGTTTGACGTAGGTGCGATCGGTGGCTAAAACACGTATATACCTTTTTTTAATAAGTTGCTAATATCGCGCAAACAGTTCTACGGGCGCGCGGAAAGAAAAGAACGGCGACGTTTCAACGACGCCGAAATGCAATTCGTCGCGCGACAAGAGGTCGTTGCACCGCGTGCCCTTCCTGTTTCCACCTCGCGCTACCTCCAACGCCTTCGTTCGATCGTGCCTTCGCGAGGCGATAAATTACCTCGGCGCGCCGCGACAATTCCTCCCACTTGAGAGAGAGTGAGACAGAGAAAGAGGTAAAAAAAAAAGAGCAACAGAAACGAGGGCGAAGAAGTGCGTGACAAATCCATCCGCGATCGATATCGATCGCCAGTGACTAAAGTCAAATCACGCCTTACGATGTTTTGAAGAAAGACGTGCGTGAACGGGACCGCATTACTTAATTGACGTGGCGCTCCGGTTTATAATTAAACACGCGTTGCATGTTTTGCGCATAATTAGCATCGTGTAATTTATGCGATTTTTCACTAGATAAGCTAGATCGGTCGTTCCGGAAAATGTTGCCGTTAAATGTACGACAAACTAATTTTCATAGATTTTTGTTAAGCAAAAACTCTACTGAAAAAAAACACTTAACTGATCGGTTTTTTCTCTGCCTTTATTTATCTCGTTTTTTTGTTTTGTTTTAGAAAATATATCATAATTTATTTAATTTATACTTGCAAGTACGCGGCGAATATACTGTTTCATTACATATATTAGTTTGCATATCGTATGTGCGTAGAGATTAAGCCTCAAGTTGTTGAAGAATTTAACCTCAAAGAGAACATATCGCGCACAAAGATCAGTATGTAGGTAGTTCTTGCGATACCCGGATTTCGGGAAACAACGCGGCGAGACACAAGGGCCACGAAATGAGATGAAGACAAGTGAGAAGGAGAGAAAAAGAGAAAGAGAGAGAGAAAGAGCGGACGCGGAGACACAAGCGCTGCGGCCCGGCAAATCGTAAATTTAAATTTAGAGAGACACGCGCGAGCGCGCGAGCGCGCGCGCACGTGAGCGCGCCCCTTCTTCTCGGGGAGTCTCCCCCCGTGGCGTCTCGCGCCTTCCACTCTTTCCGTCTCTTCTCTCGCATCGGCCCCCGACGCCACCGTCGCCGAAGCGCGAGACTCGAAAAAGCGCCGATGCTTCTCCGCTCCGGTTCCTGTTTCGCGTCGCGATTTGAATTTCAGAACGCGGCGCGGATTGACCGGGTTTTGTCGTAAATTGTCGTTGAGAGCCGCGATCGGAAAAAGTTGTTTCGATTTTCAAATCGGCCCTACCCCGATCGACTACGTTCCCGGCGACTGTCTCAATAAGGAGACGAGACAGATCGTCAGAGAATTCGCCGGGCGCGATCGCGGCGCGGTTCCAGCAAGAACGCGCCGCGGTATCGCGCTGGTGTGGTTTACTCTTTTTTCATTTCTTTTTCCATCGATTCTTTCTTTGGCCGAGAAACATCTCGTTGCTTGATTAGGTCGGTTTGCCGGTTACAAATGACAAGAACAGAGAAATTTATCTCTTTCTCTGTTCTAGTTTTTACCGTATTTAAACAAAAACAGTATGTTTAAAAAAAATCTAATCTTTCAATTTGAAAAAAAAAATCTAATTTTGTAATTTGAAAATGTGACAGCACGAATAAAAACAGATATACAATACTTTCACTACTACAGATATACAACTTTCAAAAGTATTTATTTGAGTCACATATTTTTACAAGAGAACAATAGTCCAAAGGACAATTTTTTTGTTTTTTTTTTTTAACAAAACGATAAGAAAAAAAAGAAATGATTGATGTGCTGATGAAGTCATGTTTTTTTGGATATAGTCATATTTTCTTAGTCATATTCTCTTACATCTGTATGTCACACAAATATATTTAGTCACGTTGTTATTGTCGTCTTCGGAGATAATGTATGCACGTATTGTGCTACCGAATACTCTTAACACATATAGTCAAAGCCGTGCAAGCGAATGGTGAGTCGAGGGGGATGACCTTACGTGACTTCGAGTAAATTTGAAAATAGCCGGGTAGAGAAAAGCCTCGTTCGCCGCTGCGAAACGCAACGAGGGAGCGAATGACTCTTGGCAATTTTAGCGAACGTGAGAAGTCTGGACGGGCGGATGAATCTACGCTAGATTCGTCCGCGTCCATTATAGACAGATCGCGTTAGCGAACGCTAGTTTTGTTGGCTCGTCTTCGGGAAAAACAATTTTTCCACGAAGATCGCTCCGTTCGCAGACACGTGTCATCAATTTTATTTAACTCGCTCCTACGAAATATCGTTACATTATGCGAATCCGTTTGTTACAAGAGAGTCAATGTAAAGTAACTAATAGTCCCAGTAAAATTAATGAGAATTACGATAAAATTAATGAGAACCATTGTGCGATGTAAAAATTATACATGTGAAAAAATACCGCCGCGGAATAATTTCCCAATCTCACTCGCGGTAGCACTGAAGAGTTAATGTCGTACCGAGAAGAGATATTTTCGTAGATGCAGCACATATCGCGACCATAAGTCACGGAAGGAAGTTTCTTTAGACACTTAGGCGGTGTTTGGTTTCTTATCTGTACGCCATGACGTTTAACATTCGAACGCCTACTCACGGAAGTTGACTTCCTCATTTAACCGCGGGGCGGAACTTAGTCCCTTGATTTTAATTTCACGTATACCGTCGTATCTTTAATGGCCTTGATTTCGAGAAAAAATATATGCGCATATATATAGCAACGATGTAAAATGCTGATGACATGACTTGCAACTCGAGTTGTTTTTCTCGGAGTTTGTCGTAAAATTCTCGCTGCATAAATTTTCTGTTTGATTAACTCGTGACTACGTCTTTGTAATTTGTTCATCAGAGGACAGAATTTTTTCGTTTATTTCCTTGAAAATTTTAGCTTTAACGCGGAAATGTTCTCTTCTTTGGAATTTGCGTAAACTTAATAATGTATCTCGCGCTTTAAAAGAATCAAGCGCGCGTATTGAGTAGGTGTGACATATGGCTCGCCGGTTTAATACCGCAGCTTGTATGTAACTAGGCCGTGTCGCGGTTCGGGTGTGGCCGCCGCGCATTGTTTCTGAAATTACGATATCGTCGTTATTAATATTTATATATTACGCGCCGAAGAGAGAATCGTCGTCGCCGCCGACTGCTGGCTCAGCGACGACTTTCTAAAGCGATCGAATGCCATCGCGCGGAGGAGACGACTTGGCGACGGTTTTCGTCGGACTCGTCCTCGGCTATTGTTCTCCCGAGAAATTCGCAGAAAACTGAATCAGTTTGAAATTCGATGTTGATACGAAAGACCTCCGGCTTTCATATTGCGCGTAAAAAAAGTTGGAAAATATCGTAGAGATACCGAGAGAGAAGCGCAATAAATTCTGTAGAGCGATACAAGAGACACCAGTGGAATCCGGTATCGTTTTATCGCGGAAAGCGTAGAATAAAAAAAATCGCACGAGTATAAATGAGTTCAAGGCTGGGAATCCGGACGAGAGAACACACACGAGCGCGATCATAGCGCGTCACGAATGGTGGCGTGAACAACTGAATTATTCGCTCGATATTCGGACATCCAACGAAATCGGACGGTTGGGCAGTTGATCGACATTTCGGGGGCGCTCGTTTGTCACACAGAAAAGGCCGGGAGTCCATTTGTCCCTGCGCGAACGCGCCCGGTTGTGTTAGGTCTCGGCAGCCAGCCGGCTCTCTTTCTCTACCTGTCCCTGCCTCGCTTGCTTTGCCTTCCTACCTACCTACCTACCTACCTACCTACCTACCTACGCCACAGGCCGGCCGCGGTCGGGTGCACGCTCTTTTCTCTCTCTCTTTTTTTAATTATTCCGTCCTTTTTACGGGCATTAAGATAAGCACAGCCGCGCCGGGCTATCGGTCAAAGTCACGTGGAGTTCGCCCCGCGATACGTTCGAACACGGAAAGGATTGTTTCTTCCTTGTTTTTTAATTCTTCCAATCCATCTGTCTGTCGCGTCATACCCGTAGTCATGCGTCGACGAATTTTCAGCTCTTCTTTCCCTTTCTCTCTCTCTCTCTTTCTCTCGCATTTCTTTTCGCCTCGTTTCTTCTTTCCATTTTTATTTTTGGACGTGGATCTGGAAATGAGTAATACGGTGAAGTGAAAAGAGGATGATATCGAAGGAGCGAGAAGGGCCTTGGATTATTTTTTAACGAGCCCTTCCGCGAAGACGTTTCGTTGAAATTCCAGAGATGGTGCGTCTCGTTTCGCGGGTGGACGGGATGGTATTCCGACGCGCGAGGATTTCTTCTGCGAGGGCATCGCGCCACGATAATGGTTGTTTGTACATAAAAATTCAAACACCGGCTCAAGCCCGGCTCCTCGTAATTATCGGATTTGAATTCTTCATATCACTCGCGATCGACTCATTGACATTTTCGTCGAGTTTCACTCGTTGGAATTCCGCGTCTGTGCCCACGTTGCAATGTTTCTTCCACAATGAAAACGCGCACGTAGATAACCGGCACTCGTACGTAATCGCTCGCCTCGTATACGTACGAAAGTCTCTCCCGGGTAGTTTCTCTGCAGCTTCGATCGACGCGAAACTTCTCAACGTCGAATCACGTAAATATTCGTTTTATTCCGCTCCGTGTGATTGCGATATAATTGCCGATGGTAAAGCTACAGTAATAACGAAATCTTGGCGCGATCTTCGGTTGAGATTAAAAAGTTCGTTTGCAACGTACGTGATATTTTTCAACAAATTTAAATGTCAGTGCGTTTTAAAAAAAAACTATTGTACGTATTGTTTCATAATTACCGTTTACAAATAACTGTTAAATTTTTACACGGCGTTGTAACGAGCAATTACCTCGTACATGCTAGTCGTATTTATCTGATATCGAAAGTCATTGATGCGAGAAATTATTTTATATCGCTTATTTTATATCGAGTATTGACACATTATATCTTTATTTTATATATATGTATGTATATATTTTTAATACTACATACGGCTCATTGACATTTTCATCAAGTTTCACTGAACGCGCGCCGGAACTATGATTGTGGTCGTCGACTGCGGCATGATCGCGACGTGACTTTTCCCCCGCTATAAAAATGCGCGTCCGGTCGGAATTGCAGCTGCGATTCGTTAATAAACATCGCGATCGGCCGCGACGACGGTATCGCCCAAAAAGGTCAACCTCCATCACGGGAGAAGGCAGAGGGGCACACAATAGATAGGCACGAAAAAGGCGCGAAATCCAGAATGTCGCATTGAACGCGCTCGGTCGCGCGCGCGATTGCGAAGGTGCGACACGTTCGACGCACGTCTCTCAAATAAATTATCAACACTCTGGCATTCGCGACGGAATCGAGCATCGATGTATGATCGGTGCCGGGAAGGCACTGCCGGACGGCCGAACGGATATGCTCAATATGGCGAGGGATATAACGCGAGACATGCCGAACGTCATAAGCATGCGATCGTTCTTCGTGTTCACCCACTTCGCCATGCCCGTAGTAGAGAACTTCGAGCCCCTTAAAGGGAAATCCTCGATACGTGTTTCTATTCGCGTCCGCACATGACATTCCCGTCTTTATCAAACGCTCGATGTGGCTTGGCAAATTGACACATCTCGAAGCACATACGTGACCGTCCATTAAGACATTTACACGAACACGTGTTCGAGCAGAAGAAAAAAAATACACAAGTTTGATACATTCAATAATAATAAATTGAATCAATTGAACAGCTCGTGTATTTTATTAACGTTCTGATTATTATTATTATTTTTATGGTAATGCATAATTCGTATATTATTGGTCTACATATTTCTTCAGATACGTTGCGAAGTTTTCTCGAACGTTTATAACACGTGCGTTGTGTACGAAGTGTTTGCCGAGAGGCCTCTCTCGATCGATTTCAATCGGCTTTCCTCGCCAAGTGGAACATGGTATGCGCGAGGCCGATCGTTTCGACGTTATAAGCGTGCGTTCTCCAATCGTCTCATATTGCTCTGCCCTTCTTCTCCCTTTTCTCAATGCTTCTCCAGTCCATTTCTCTCGCTTGTTGCGCGCTCTCTTTATTTTGGCATTCCATAAGCTTTGTGGAACAAAAAAAGAAAAAAAAAACACACACGCGAGATGAAGAAAGGATTCTTGAAAGGGACAACCTCGTTGTTCATCGTCGTAAAACCCTGCGCGTCGCGAACAATAAATTGATTCATCTCAGCGAATCGAAGTGTGACGTTCCTCAAATTTAAAAAATAATTCGACGATCTATCGGTCGCAACACTGATCTTCATCGAAAAATATTTTTCACTTTTTCTCTTTTTTTGATTTTGTTTTCTTCGATGTCGAGCAGAATTATTTCGCGCAAGAAATTAAATATCGCGTATCTAAAAAAAAAACAATTCAGTGATTCTGTTATGCGAACTCGCAATCCAGACCATTTCAAGCTGTCTTCCGCGTTGCAAAAAGTCCAGCTCGATCGACGTCGAAAAAGAGAATAAAGACGAAGAAGACGTGGAGGAAGAAACAGCCAGATGACGAAGATGCGAAGAAGCGCTGGCATCATCTTCGGACAGCGGGCAGCGCCATTATCCCTCGTCCATTTGAATTTTCAAGTTTCGTAATAACGACTAATACGAGACAAATGAAGCGCGCAAAGGGTGAGAGCGTAAGGGGGTGAGGAGGAGAAAGACGCGACGTTGGCGGGGGGTGAGAGGGAAAGAAGAGCGGCGGAGAAGAGCGGTGATTAATGGAGTCTCCGCGGCGAGCGAGAGCTCGGCCCGGATAAGATCTCCGATGGAATTCCCGTGGCTTTTATATTGGATTTCTTTTAAATTCGTTACTTTATCCGGCGCTATGTTAATAGCGGCCCGATACGAGAGCTCGCGGTTAAGAGGAGTTCATTTATCATTCCGCGGTAAGCTTCCATCGCGCGGCGAAGAGAGTCAAGTCTCTCCGAGCGCGAACGCTCGGCAGCGGCCTTCGAACTCCACGCTGTTCCCCGTGCATTAGGAACGATTCATACGTAAAGCTGCGGCCTCCCCGTCGCTCACACACACCGGACTCTTTAGTCACCCCACCGCCGATTGTTGTTTCGGAAATAAATTTATTACCTCGCTCGAACGCGCGCCCACGATTAAAGCGGCGCGAACGCGCACCCGCGAAATACAAAGAGAAGTTTCTCCATTATGGAGAATGCCGCGAGAATTTTAGAAAGGGGATTAGAGCGAGCGTCGAAACTGTCAAGTTTTTAAATTTCGTATTTTTGTTGGAGTTTGTTTTTTTCTCGATGCAATGTGTTACATTTTATTTTATACAATGTTTATGCGAAGGAAGAAAGTGTTAACGTTAATGTTGTGCGTGGTATTCGTGCGCTACCGCGAGAGAACGTCACACGTCGCGAAAAATCATTTCACGCACGCGGGCTACTACGCTAAATACTATTTTATACGCCGCCTTAATAGCGCCGCGATACCGGAGCTCTCGAGCCGGAGTTCATTTATCATTCCGCGTTGCTCGCATAGGCGAGCCCGCGATCTCTCTGCTCGCCTCGGCCTCGAACTCCGGCGACGTACAGTGCGTTAGATCGCGATTCATTCATTCCGATCGTACGAGTTCTTCGATCGTCGAAGAACGGTTCGCCATTGTTCTTCTCAACTAACCCACGAACGATGCACGAACGACGGATCGGTGCATTATGCAGCGTAGACATCTTCGATCTGAAAATTATATTGTGTGCGCGAAAAGAGTTTACCGATAATAATTATTAATTATTCGAAAATGACTGGTCAAGATGCAAATTCGCCCACGGTTTTTGCCTCATTTTTGTTGTTTCTCAATTAATTTTAGATAAATAGGAGCAATTTTTTCTCTTTTACTTTTTTATTATTGTTTATTAGATTTTTTTCTCTCTCTCTTTCGTAATAAATTTATTTATTCTCTTCATCGTAATTATTGCACATAAGATCGGTTTTTATCGTATGTGTAACTTTTAATACATTTTTGTTTTTGGTTTAGTTATTAATTTAAGAAAAATTTTTGAAAAAAAAAATTATATCACAAGCTTGATATTCGATTTCTGGTCACGTTTGATCGAACGATTTACTTGAGGAAAACGTTCTCTCTGCGCCAGAAAATCGGCGCAAATAGTCATCGTGGCCGAACGGAAGTACTTTCGCTTTGGAACGAGACTCGGCGCCTCCTAAGTCAAGACATTTCGCCTTTTCGCATTAGGATTCACTTCCCGGCGTGATTAATTGGGTCTCATTAACATCGCGTAACCCGCTCGCTACTTCGATGCGTGCGCGTTGCTGTGACTTAGAAATAGATACGTTGCCTGTGTAAGTACATCGAAGAAGGCTCATCGTATTTTAACCTCGAGCACAATGCCCGAGATTCTTTTTTCTCTTTTACTCTCTCTCTCTTTCTTCCTCTCTCTCTTTCTCTTTTGTTATCACTTCCATTTGCTGTTACAATTTTTACATAAAATTTGGAAAGAAATTTATTTATTGGTAAATACAATATTATTCACAAATTGTTCGTCTTGTTTTTACATAAACAAAAAAAAAGTACAGTACATATGTGACGAGTGTCATATTTGCAGAGAAAATGCAACACTTATTGGAAGACGGGTCGACTTTTGTCGCCGACGATACCTCTTAATCCAGATCGAAAATATGTAAATAAATTCACTCACGGTAGAGCCGGATACCCACACTATGTATTCCCCGTCGAAAAAGTATTTTAATAGAAACGATTCATCATTCCCGAGGCCCCACGGACGAACGCTTCTTTTTCTCCGTGGCGAAGGAGTTGCCCGGACTTATACGCCCGGGCTCTCCTGAGTTCCGAGTCGATCGCTCGGCTGCGATCACTCCTCCTCGTCCCTTTGTCGATCCGGCTTCCTCCGGGATTCAATTTTACCAGATTTCGCGGAATTTCGGCCGAACGGAACGGTCGGTTTTGGTTTATCTCCACGCCCGCGCTCTGTCTTCGTTCCGCGCGGTCTTCGCTTCCTTTTTTCGACGGCCTGTGGAATTATGCGCCGCAGGATTCGCCCGGCTTTCGCGGAATTTCGCCGGTTTGTTGTGGCGCGGACTTTGCGACCGGCGATATAGCTTTTCGTTAGGTTTATGGAATTTATGGAGCGTCGCAAATTTCGTTCAGCCGAGGTAGTAAATCGCGCGGCTACGAGACGTCACGCGGATAATCCGGATGAGAATACCGCGGCATGGCAACGTCTTCCAGATGGTACCTCACGATAAAGATCCGTCCCTAACGTACGTCTTTCGACATTTTTACTTTTTTTTTTTATTATTATCTCAAACCATTAATATGTTTCTCTTTATCATTTTTCAATTTTTTTGGTAAAATTTATTTTTGACTCTTAAAACGTAGAAAATTATTTTTTTATGAGTCGAAATATGCATCAGATCTCTTTCTTCAGTGAATGCTGCTCGTCGCGCAATATAAAACATTCCTCGACGAATTTACGCGGTCGAGCATATTCGGGCTTTACGGAATTTCGCCGGACCCAGTTGCTTCTTCATCTCTTTTTTT
Organism: Pseudomyrmex cubaensis; assembly: GCA_014825685.1. Taxonomy (NCBI): domain Eukaryota; kingdom Metazoa; phylum Arthropoda; class Insecta; order Hymenoptera; family Formicidae; genus Pseudomyrmex; species Pseudomyrmex cubaensis. Next base: position 111,651 of record QVOA01022223.1, read on the forward strand.
GTCTTCCCCGATCGAAAACACACGCGAATCCAGAAAGATTCGCGGCATTATCGGGCGGGACCGTAAAGAAACTCGTTTTCTTCGCTTCTTCCTCTCTTTTTCTTTATCTTCTTCTGTTTCTTCTTTTGTAACTCGACGCTCTCTGTGCGCGCGTACACTGGTCTCACGATTCCGGTTGAGTTCGACGTCTCATTATGTCAGAGAAGCTAAGAAGATTTCGAGAGAATTTCATACCTCGCTCTCGTTCCGCTCTCTCGTCCTTCTCCTTCTCCTCCTCCTTTTTCCCTCCTTCCCGGGAATCGCGCGAAACACTTTGCCATCGTCTGTATTAAATCGTCAAGAACGTTCAATGGTCGATCGTGTCACGGATGTAGTCAATAAGAATCTCAGAGAATATCATTATTCTTAACTCATTTGAGTACACGACTTTTACGTAAAAAAAAAAAAAAAAAAGATTTGTTAGAACAGCAAGAAATTAGTTGGTCAGCAAAAAAACATTTGCTAAGTTTATTAAGATTTTTGTTTTGCCAACAAAACATTTCGTTGATGAAACAAAACATTTTGTAGACTCAATCATTTTTTCTTGCTCTGACCATATAATAGCAAAACTTTTTTTTCCGTGCATGCTAACAAAAACTTTAACAGAAAAATTTACGCAGAAAATTTTTTTTAAAGTCATTAATAATGTATAATCTCCACCGATTGCTCAAGCCTGTGCGATATATAAATCATTAACACTAAATTTCATTTATTTCTTTTCACGTGTGGAAATGCAATCGTAACAGATGAACAACGAAGAAGCGCGGAAGAGAAATTACAGTAATTTCGTGCCGCACAAGATATCGGTTTATAATATTTCAAACAGATTTTGATCAATGGGCGCGAATTTACATCCGCGCACTATCAGGCATAAAATAAGAGAAGACAAGAGGTGAAAAAAGAGAATCACAGAAATAGATAAGAGATTTTCGAGCGAGTCTAACTCGCTTAATCCGAGAAAACTCGATAGCTGTGTGTTATCTCACGTCACACGAGCGTCGAGAGCGTCGTGTGTGAAGAAACGAGATTTTTCCATTATTCATCAGAAGCACGGCCGTCACGTCGCGATTGATTTCTTGTTGATTTCTTGCACGACTCGCTATTAGGAATCAATTGGGTCTCGTAACCGATCTTACACGTGGATCATTGATAAAACGTCTCCTGACAGGTACTTGCCGACACGATCGGAAGCGATATATTATCACCGAGAAGAGACATTTCCTTCGACCGGATCGAGACCAATAGTTACGCTTACATATTTGTCATGTATTTTTCATTTGTTCGATTTGTTCAATTAGAAAATGTTATCCGATTTGTGTATAATTATGTTTAAATAGCGATATGTATAAAAATTTGTCTCGTAATGGTGTTACGTAGTTTAATATTGATAATTAAAATATTTGCGCGGTTGTAAAGTGCTATGAGTAGCAAATGAAAGGGAATCGGACGCGAGTGTTGAACTTCCGTTAAGCACAGCAAGATTCAGGGGAATCGCGCATCGCGAGACGATCTGAAATATGGCCGGCCCGACACCCGAGACCCTCGAAGAAACGATCGTGTTGCGACTTAACGAAGAAAGCGAGCATTCAACCTCCGTTGAGCAGCGTTTCTTCAGCCGTTGGAGACGTTGCGTTCGGCCCATAAAAAGCGGCCCGTGGAAGCGCCGATCGTTTCGCTTCCTAAGTGTAACGTTTGCGAGATGGCTCTAATTGGTGTTCGAGGCTGATGAGCGCGTATGCGAGACGCACAGAATTTCCAATACGTCTCTCTCGCTTCCTCTTTTTCTCCTTCTCGTGAAATTCGCTCGCCCAGATGATTTCTGCGACGCGTAAAAACAATTCCGAAAGTATCGCACGATTATGGAGTGGAAAATTATAAGGAGCGAAGTATCATTTTTCAAACATAAAAGTTTGGAGATTTTTTTTCCCCGAGTCTTTTGCACAGAGAGAGGGGAGGAATTGTTGTTTTCACTGTTTCATTAAATTACACTTGATGCTCATATGTGTGTGTATGTGTGTGTGTGTGTGTGTGTGTGTGTGATTACGGCAGAGAGATAAATCATATGCATGTTGCTTTTTTAAGACCGTTTTAATATTAAAATTCGCGAATGAAAATGCCGTGCATCCCTGCAACGTGGCTGCCCCCTCGTTACCAGCAATATGGCCCTCTTTTTAGTGAAAGCCACCCCAAATCGCGAGCGAGGCCAGACCAGTCCAGGCTGCTATAAATCTCGGAAGTTTTAATGCCTTGCAGCCTGCACGGCTATCCCTTCTCGTCACCCCCTCTCCACTCTTCTTCTGCACGTCGGACCCCACCTTTCCGCCACCCTTACGTCCGTATTTGCATACGCGCATAATAGCGAGCGCGGTGCGCGGCCTACCCTTTACTATTAATTTTATAAAATCGCTCGGGCCATTGCCGGTCGCGTCCCTTCTGCCTTATTTAAATAACGGATTTTCGAAATCTCGTTTTCGGGGAGATCCAGGAGAGAGCAGGGGACGTATCGCATATCCGCGCACGTGCGCACTCAAGGGATTTCAAATTATACAGCTTTTGTGTAAACGGAGACATTGTGCGTCGAATGTATAAATTTACATAATTAAAATTTTTAATCAATATTTCATGTTTCCCTCTCGATATGTTTTTAATGTCACAACGATTGAGAGACGCCTTAAACATTTAAGACAAACGTACGTTAAAAATTATTCTCAAAGTATATTATTTTATATTGTTTTTAAAAGAAAATAAAATCTAATTGTAATTTTTGCTTTGGCAAATATCAATTTAAAAGCTGAAAAATATCTTGAGGAAAATTTACGTGACTCAAACGTTCTGTTTGTAGTTGCGTGTCGCGTACGAGTCAACATCCATCGATTAATTACTCGGCACCCACTCGTTAATTAGCCTTAAAACCTCCCGCCGGAGGTAGAGCCTCGACTCGTGACGATTGAGTCGAGATGACTCCGACGTTGTTCCCACATCCAGCGAAAGAAGATTCACCATTAAGACACGCTAGTCGCTCGCTGGCTGAACAAATAGCAGTCATGAGAAAGAGAGAGAAAGACTCATTAGCAAATTTAATTTCATCGAGATTCAGTGCGCGCTTTATTGAAACTTAAATTAAGATCCAACCGATTCTAACATTGTTTTAATAAAAGTAGCAAAACAAAACAATCTTGAATTGAAGAAAAAGTGTAACTATTATTTCATCTATTATTATCGATGGAACAGTTGACAAGCTTCCAACGAACTTCAAAAGTTACGAGCTCTATAAAACAGAGTCGTTTGTCAGTTAATTTACGATCTTATTTGTTTTTTTAATTTTTTAAAGAAAGGTTTTTTAAGAAGGTTTTGCAATTATGCAATGTTTATCTGTTTGTCGAGTGTGGGAGAAGTAATGAAGAAGAGAGAAAAAATAAAGAAGCCGAGGGAAACCGGCGTAAAATCGCACATTTCAGCCTGCTCGCGCCTATTAAGACGTTTTAGCGCGGTCGACGAGGTCTCTCCTTTAAAGACCCAAAAGTCCCCGCACCGTCGCCGCGCCGGTTCTACTTAGAGCCGATGGCGGCTTAACTACCGTAATCGTATCCAGGTCTAAATAGTCGGAGTTACGCTAAGTAGCCCTAACCAGATTAGTGAGTCGTTGCGTGCTCTATTTTTAACAGCGCGCGCGCACGGCGCACACAGACGCGGCCGAGGCGTGTTTTACGCGCTCGTAGCCGGGCGGAACGAGGTGCCGATGAACGGGAAAACGAAGACAGCCGAGAGAGACAACGTAGCGCTTTATCTTAATCCTCGTAAATGGAGCGTACCCCCTCAGCAAGCTCCTCCCCGCCCCGATTCCTCCTGCCGACCAGTCGCCGTCGCGCGATTTCGCCACTCCAATATCTCACTGGTTTTCTTTCGTCTGGGAAGAATTTCTGGGTGGGACGCGGATAGAAACGACAGGAGAAGAACGATCTATTACGCATTTGATCTTAGAAGTGATCTTTGTGAAGTGGTCTTTTTGTGGCTAGCAATTTTCGTGTATAAGCCAAACATCGTTTGGCGAAACGCGAGTCCCGGACATGAGAGTCTCGCCTCTTCCCCTCTCGTCTCGTCGATTCTTTCGACGCGGCACGAAGTCCAAATATTAGAAGCAAACATCCTTCCGTCCGGCGACGAGGGCCGAATTTATTTACATGATGCTCGACCATTAAACGCCATCCACTTGTCTCGCGACCGTGGACGACCCGAGGCTCGAGAGAGAGAGAGAGAAGAATGAAGAGCGCGCGGAGGCGACGGCAGGGAGGAGGGCAGAGGAATTTTATTTCCGCTCGCATTAATTTCAACGACGCAGAAGACGCGGTTGCCACAAGGCGCGGCTTGAAATTACGAATATTATGACTTCAACCAGTTCTCAGAATTCTATGTTTTTCATTCTTTAATCTCGGTCCTCTCGTGTTTCACACCATATCTTATGAACACACTCGCCCTCTCCCTCTGTACCGCCTGCGTTCTCCCTGTGTACTTCCATCCACGACTTCTCAGTCCGGGAGAGCAAGGTAGAAAGACGTGCAAAAGAGTGCAGAAGCTGTGCCACAGTAATCCTCATACAACAGAAAGTATTAAAAAGACACAGTCCCCTTCTCTCCTTCCTCCCCGCCCCTTCCCACACGAGGAGCTCGCGCTTAAGCTCAGTTACTGATGCTGACAAGAGTGTGTTGTCGGGTTTTTTTGCTTTTATAACGTGTCGAAGATTATTTTTATAGAATTGTACACGTACGCGAGCACATAATTATAATTATTATTACACATAATTATAATTATAATTAACATTATACATTGATTTAAGCAAGATCTTTAATAAGCGTTCAAGGGCTTGAAATTTCATGTTTAGGTCGATGAGAAATTATAATGTCAATTAACTTGAACTCTAGTAGAGATAAAATTCTACTATTTGATGTATTATTATAATAATAATTATTATAATAAGTGTAGACATGTAATTATACGATTATTGAAAGGGGGAGGAAGGCATTTTAAAGAGTTTGGTGACATCAATGCGACAACGATAAGTTTGCCGCTCGAGAAACGCATCCCGAGCACCTGGATCTTCGTGTTGTCACGTAGACGAGCGATTCTCGCGACGTAAGTCGCGCTGGTATTATTCGGTGACGAGCAACGGGTCGGTTTCCGGTCGTTCATCCCGGCACGATAGACGATTAATATACATTTTAAGCCGTCGGTGGCGAATTTGAATAATCTCTCCTGCTATTCCGCAGCAGGCACTCCAGAAGCCGCGAGGAGGCCCCTCTCTCCAATGTCCGCCGGGGCCTGGCAACATTACGTTCGAGTGTTTGACGAACGAACGCGTTACGTCGCCGACTTTTTTGTTTCCTCCTTCTGGCATCGGCATCAGCGTCGAGCTATGTCGAGTGGTAGCCCGCTCTCACGGACCAGCCCGCTGTCTCTCGCACGGACTCATATCCCAACCCGTTCCTGACTCGACTCATCCCATTCGATGCGTTCTCTTCACTTCATGTAGGTTAAGATACGGGAGGAGGAGAGGGACTTATCAGGTTTACATTTTGCTCTCTCGAGATATCCACGTGAAAATCAATTGTCAGAATTGAAATATCGCGGAATATTTTATTTCTACTCAAATTTTTCTAATTTTGTATATTTTATACAATACGTTGTGCGCGTATTGTATTTTTTTTTCCGTACACCGGTCACGCTTGTAAAAGCATTTGTAATTTTAAATGCTTTGAAAGAAAAACAACAATTACGACCTGCTCTCAAGCCGCGTCCGCGCGCAACGGAACGACAGTAATTGCACATGTCTTAATTACCGTGAGATGCTCGCATTCCGCAGTTTCTTTTTTCTCGATTACCGCGCCGCAGATACGCAAGTGCCGATGCGTGCATGTGTTCTCATTAGCAAGTGATTTGTAAGCAGTTTTACAATTACGCGAGACTCCTCAATCGGCGTTATGACATACGGACAATAGACGAGAGAGCCCACGGTAGGCGTTTTGTCGAACATATCGCGCGCTCGCGTAAGTTCGCGATTAATAACAAGGCGTTTAATAAACATGAGATTTGTGTCTCGTAACACCTATTCAGATCTCTTAGAGGCGACTGCGCTTATCGCGCGAGAGAAAAGAAAAACTACTAGAGTAGAATTCGAACATTTCTCCGAATGGTATGTCATTGTTTTCAGTCTTTATCTTGTGGTCTACTTTTTTGTATCTTATTTAGACCCGGAATTTCAAATATTTAGGTCAACGACTAGGGAACTTTTTTTTTTATGTGATGGAATAACGCGAACGAAACAGATTTACGAGAGACAAAAAGCAAAATTATATAAATGTGTGTGTATGTGTGGACATACACACACACACACATATGTATAGGGGATGAAAATGTTTTATCTGCTCAGATCCGTTTTTGTCAAAAATTAGATCTTGCGATAATTACATCGCTTGTTCGATAATTACATTCGCATAGCGAAGATGCATTTTCTGCCCGAGCCGGGCTATTAGGGGGTGACACAAAGAAGCGAACCGCGCAAAATTCGATTCGCAGCGAGATCGTCTGGTTCCCGGACGAGCGCGCGCGCATACAACACACGGGGGACAACAGAGGCGGCCGTACGGAGATAAAGGTTTTCGTTCACGGTCGATCGCGAGCACTGCGATTCGACGATTCGGTCGCACGTGTATATGTGCGGCGTGCATGTACAGAGAGGGTGATAATGTATTCAAGGTCCGCCCCGTGAGTTGCGTGGTGGGGTGAAACGGGGCGGCCCGCGCGCTATAGGTACTGTAACAGATGTTAATTATCCCTTCTGTATAGCCGGCGAAAAAAGGAGCTCGCTCGCTCGCGCGCAGCTCCTTCCTCGCGGGCAAGCTCGGACATATCGTCCGATCGTACACGCTGCACATCCCCGCTCGTCCGGCAGCGCGTGTGTTCTCTCGCGGCTACGCCTAGCGCGCTCGCGCCAATCGGAGGGCGCGCTCGACTTCGACCGACCCTACTGCCGATTATTCGCACGAATCTTTCTGCTTAAATCTGCAGATCCGTTGATGCGCCGATGCGCCGATGGAATAACAACAGGCCGGGAAGAATATACACATGGAATTTTATTGCAATTGCGTAACATGTACTTCGAGCGATCGCCAGAAGTTTTCTCGTTAAATCCGCTGTTTAAGCTGTAGAAGCGATTATACAGCATATAAGAAGATGGAAACACAATCTCTTTGATAACGTAATTAGATGTTAATTTCCCGAATGAAATTTTTGTTGTTTGTATCGAAGTCGCATAAATGAAGGTTCGAGGATTCTGAAATACTAAGAGGATTAGACGTATTCGTGTACCGATCAGGATTCGCCAAGATTTACTGCTAAGAGCTCAGGTTCGCCGACGACGAACACGTGCACTATCCGAGATGACAGCGACTTCTCCATTGACACTGCGGACAGCATCGGCCAGGCGCGGTAGCAAACCGGGTTGATCTTTCGAGGACCGGTTGGAGTTACCGGTCTGAATGGCGGTCTGTAGTGTGCGCGCAGCACAATTTGCGCTTGATCGAGAAGGCAATAGAAAGCCCTCGTGCATCAAGCGCGATCGGCACGACAGGCTGGAATTACGGCGCGTGTCGCTGATTCCGCCGTGGCGGTTCGATAACCCTGAGTGATGGTGGCTCCTCTACTTAAAGGTTAATTATTTACGGCTCGGCTCATTAGTCCGTCGTGATCGGTAATTATCATCGAAGCCTCGGCTCCGCGACTTGCCTTATCACGCGATCGGCGAGCTTGAATATCGATGCGACACGCACATACACCGCCGCGTTTTTATTTCGCGTTACGTATTTCGATTTACACGAGGACTTTTATCACATAAATCGTGGGTGAAAGAGCGATAACAAACACGCTGTTTCTTCCGCGTGAACAACAGCGATCAAACACGATATGTCGTTTAAAGAGACCGCGTTGCGCGAACGAAAAAGTATATTGTCTACTCGACTTGCTCGTCGGCTTATCGGCTTTTGTTCGTCACGAAGTTTCTCTGGGACAACGGTTCGGTATAGCTCCGGGGTCAAATCTCACATCCCTCTCTTCAAAAAAAACCTGGCAAACGGCCGTACGAGCGACAATCGTAACCGATCGCGCAATAAACAACAACAACAACGACGACGACGATGACGAAGACGATGATGAGCGAGGCGGCAGAAGCTGTAGAAGAAGTCATTTTCCAACGGATTGAAATTCCATTCGGCCGTTTCTCATTGCGCGAGAGCCAAACCTTCGAGAGAGAGACAGAGAGAAAGAGAGAGAGAGAGAGCCGAGTGTGAGAGCCATGAAATGACAGTTAGTGCGCGAGTATAACACCGAGATAAACTCTTTCGATTGGTCGGGACGTTAATGCTTATCACGCCGTCTGCGCTCCACGTCCTTTTATTGTTCCTTTCTCATTACTCATTTTTTTTTCTTTTTATCTCCCTTCGTCGGTGATTCGTTCTCTCCTTCTCGCCTCCACGTGTCTCTCCTTGCTGCTGTCGCGCGCTCGTTCTCCTTCTTCTCTTCTCGCGCTGACTGCCGCCGCGCGCGACGCCGACGGCGTGTAATAGGCTTAAAGGTCTGCATTCCAATAACTGAGAAACGAATTGTCGTGCACTCGCGCGCGTTATCGCGCCAGCCCTGGTCGATCGGTTGCTCGAGACTTAGCTCGAGACTTAGTGCGAGAGAACCGGCGCTCGTATATCACCGTAGCTTTTGTTACGGCGACGTGCCTTTGTTTTCGCCTCGTTTTCGCGATTCTCTTACGCTCCTTCCTCGAATCTAACACGAACTTTACAAACACGTCGTCGACGAGCGTAACGTCGCCGACCAAGTCTCTCGAACGTCGTTCTCTCGGGAATGGATTGTGATTTTATTGGGGTTGAACGCTTCGTGACAAGTCAAAATATATATTTTATCGTGCAAATTGTGATTCTCTTCTTCAATTTAAGTGCAACATACATTCGCTCGAGTTATATACGCTCTATATGTGTGTATTACTAGACGGGATTGCTTCTTAGTTCTCGCGAGTCTGCGAAATAACATATGAATAGTAAAATCGTAAGTTCGCGTCGAATATAGAATTTGAACTGAAACGACGTTATGGTTTCTTTTTTTTGTGTTTCAGGATGCGGTGAGGAGCTGGCTGGTTCGCGAGGTTCGTCATGTCCGCCGTAACCAGCCCGTATGGCCCCGGTAAGATTATACGTTTTAGAGAGCTTTGAAACTATAAGGGATTATACTTTAGAATTTCTCTCGGCGCCAAAACCGTAAATATCTCATGGCAAAGTGACACACATGCACACGTTACATAATAAATTTGTATACTCAAATTACATTAGTGCGTTTGCGTAACAGCTGCAACTCTACGAATACTTTTTGATTCACGCGCGTGGAATGTTTCGAGGCGGGAAATGGGAAGGCCTACCCCATAACTATACAATACGTATTGTTATGGCCGACGTATCTCCGCAATTGTGCTAAGAATTCATCCTACGCGCGGATCAAAGCGATCGTTTCTGTCGCGTCCGCGAGAGTGAAAGCGGAGAGTTGTCGGTCGCGTCGCGAAAGATAGAGAGAAACGCACGTGCGACATTAACTTTATGAAACTATCGGCTACGCGCCACCGGCATTCCGAGAACGGTGCGCTTATTAAAGCGTCGTCGTTCGAGTTCGCGGGATTGTAATTGACGCTAAAAGTTGATATCTATTAACTGCGATATGAGAAACGGGCCATCGCCTTGAAACGCTGCTGGTAAATTTGTTACACGGAATTAGTGACTGATTGTCGCCTCTACCTTCTCAAGGAAAATATTGAGAGACGATTTCGTGCGCGCGCGCGAATTGTTCTTCGTGTAAACGGTGATTTGGTAACTCGAGAGATTCAAAGTATGAGTTTTGCAAAAATAAGTTGCAATTTTCTTCAGCGATAAAACGGTTGGGTTGGAAGAAAATCGACTTGCTTCGTTCGCGCGCAGATGTCATTAATATATCGAACGGTCGAGAAATCGAACGATAGGCTTAACAGCGGCTTATGCCGAGCGCTTATCCGCGAACGAAGACGGTGATCGAATAAATTCCGTCTTTCGTCAGCGGAGATGCTTTCCGACTCGGTCTACAACTACGCGACGACCCGACGGGGCGCCGCCGCTGATCAGGACAGCGACTCCCAGTACGAGGCGCAGGCCCAGTTGCAGATCACCAGCAGTATCCAGAGCAAGCCGCGGAACAAGCGGAAAAACTTCAAGCCCATAAGCAGCCGGATGGCGGAGGTATCGGACGAATCCGAGAGGGACGACGACGAACCGGAGATCGTGGAGGAGAGCGAGATTCTCGAGTACGAGAGGAAGACGATGCTGCTGCCGGCCGAGGAGAGATCGAAGCAGAGGTTAAACAACAACGAGGTCAGTCCGATAGACCTCTCGGTCAGCACCAGGCCGCCGTCCTCCGAGGCTGACGACGATAGCGGCGATTCTCTCAGGCATAAGTTCATCCTCGAACAGCTGAGGTCGCAGAAGTTGTATTCTCCTGGTACCGAGGTAGGTTCGAAGTCGATCGAGATGATTACGAAGTTTTATTTCGTTTTTATTGTAAATTATTTACTACACACATTACATGTATTTACATTGTTTTCTTCTTTACCTCGTACTTTTTTATCGATCACGCAAAAATCTCTCGAGCACAATTTTATCGCGATTAAATTAATTTCGATGGTTTAATTATTATATTTCGTGTCTAGGATGTTCAGGCGAGAAGTCCGAACTCCGATTCGTCGGAAAGAAGCGGGAGCGGCGTTCTCGACGCGGAGTCGTCTCGTCTGGACGATCAGGACATCCAGTTCGAGGATGACCGGGGCAACGACGTCGACGGCGAGGTCGAGGTCGAGCGAAAGCCCTTCGAAGGCATGAGGGAGTACGCTGAGTCAACGATGCAGGAACTTCTGGCGATCTACGGGCTGGCAGGAGGCGAACTGGCGAAGTCGGTCAGCAGGCAACTGCCGCCTACGTTCCTCAATCCGAATGCTGGTCAGCAAGCTCAAGGTGAGTGTTGCACATTCCGAATTCGATGATTGTTAGCGAGTTCGATCCGATCGAACAACTCGCACAACAATCATGTAGAGTTTCGCTTTGTAAAAAGATGACTGATCAATTTTAACGATATTTTAAATCATTGCGGTATGTCATTAAAAAAATCGAATTGTTACGATTTTCAAGATATTAAATGACTGTCAAAGTCGTTCTTTCAACTTGTCAAAGTAATCGAGAAAATTTTGAGTCTATTTTTTTTTTTTTTTTTGTCTAAGTAATTAAAGTCCGCCCGTATTAGCATCCGACAAAATAGTCAGGCAAATCAAAACACGCGGATTGGTTGGCATTAAATTCGGACTCGGCGCAGACTTGATCTGTTGGCTCCAACTGGTTGACGTCCGCGATCAAATTTGGCCGAGGATCAATTCCGCGCTTCGGCCTGTTGCTAGATTTATCGATCGACGAAATTCCTACGTGTTTTACGCTGATTCGCTTGCCTCATCAAGTCGAACAAAAAATAGCAGTTTAATATCTCCGGCGTCTATTTTTTCGACGATTCGTCGACAACGAATCGTTCATTGCTCGTCTGGTAGCCGCGATGGTAGCTCGATACAATATGAATTAGAAGCCTCTGCCGAGCAGAACGACGGCGGCTGCAGCGACGGCTGCGGCGGTGGCGGCGGCGGCGGCTGCAGCGGTGGTTACGTCAGCCCGGCATCGCGATAAACGAATGCACTTCTCGAGCGATACGTGCACGGACGACGACGTACGGCGGGGGCTCGTTCGAGAGCACCGCGGCTTTCAGCCGGGACTGTACGTGCACCAGAACAGAATGTGGCACTTACATATTGCCGGTGCATCGCATATGTGCGCACGTGAATATGTGATGGCTCTCTCGCAAGATGGCCGACTTATAACTCATAAAGTCGGCCGGTCCCGGCTGTGCGCTAAGCGTCGACCGCCCGACCCCGCGATCGATGGATGCCTTCGAGATCAGCCAGCGTCATCGTTTCCCGTTGCGACCGATGCGTGGGTTGACGCTCTCGAGAAATTCCCCGCGATCCGGAATTCTCGAGCCGCGTGCTCGCGCGCGTTTCTTTCCTCATTAGCACCTTTGGCGCGAATTGCGCGTTTGTCGGAAGCAGTGAGTTTTTTTTTGTTTGTTTGTTTGTTTGTTTTTATACGTTTCGGAATATCGATTGATGTTTGAATAAAAGTGAATCCAAACACTGACTCGATTACGACGAATCATGAATTGGTTTTTATTTAATACGCATAATTTATTTGCAGTTTAATTCGGATGTATGACAGAGTTGAAACATGTGCGAACGTGTGATTTTTAATTAATGAATAATTTATGTATGCAAATGCGTATAGATAAAATAACTATTTACAAGTTGTTTTAACACGTCACGTCACATGTACAAACTGTTATTTCACAGAAATAACAATATTGTTATATTGAACCAAGGTTCCGAAAGAAAGAGAATATTTCTCGCGTTTTCACTCGCATTGTTTCTGCGTCGTGTTTCCCAACTGCTCGCCACCTACGTACAGGTGACGAAGAACAAAAGCCGCGCTGTTGAGGCACGATGTATCGTCGCGATTAATACAACAACAAAAAAAAATCGTAATTTATCATGTAAAAGAGCTTAAAGCGGTAACGCCGTGACAATGACGTTAGATGACAGTAAAAAGAAAAAAAAAAAGAACGACACTCAACGAACGTCATTCGCCTCTGTGAACCTCTACTCAACAATCTTACGAACAAATATGTCTATATATATATTTGTTCCTCTCCGAGCGTATCATCGTTTCACGTCAATAGAAGAGAGAAATCGCATTCTGTATACATATATACATATCTAACACCTGGAAACACCCGTGACGTCATAATACTTATTGTTTCGTTTTTTTTTTACGGGCTAAAAATTAATTAGCGTTTACGATCTGTATAATCTCTGCTTTTTAACATATTTCACAGACAACTCTCACAATTATTATTTATCCGTTCACTTAATCGCTCCATTTTATGGCGTTGCGATATTAAAGCGATAGGTATAGAGAAAAGGTGTGTACCAGTGTTGTTACAATCGCCATGCTGAGCGAGCGGGGAGGGCGATAATCTGGCGCGAAGAAAACCAGAAAACTCGCGCGGACGGAAGAGAGATGGACGACACACACCTCGAAAGGAAGGGGTTTGGTGGTTGAGAGGTGACGGGAGAGAAAGAGAGAAAGAAAGAGAGCGAAAGAGAAGGAAAGAGAGAGAAAGAGGGAGAGAGAGAGAGAGATACCATAGTGCCTCCGTGAACCCATTAATCATTCCACCCGGATAAAAGGCACTAAGGATGAAAAGAGAAGACGGACAGTCGAACGGACAGCGGGCAGGCACGCAGCAGACACTGAAGCGGATGGAAGCGAGAGAAAGGGAGGAAATCTCCTCTTCTCTCTTTCTTTGAACCGCTTCCTATCGCGCGAGCGCGAGAACGCGCGCGCAGGATCATTTTTTATTTTTGTCCTTTTCGAAATTCGTCGGACGCCTCGCCATTGTCAGGACTCGCGGAGGACTCTCTTTCGAGAGACAGAAAAAGAGAGAGAGAGAGAAAGAGAGAAAGACAGGACTCTCTTCACGGGGCCCCCGGGCATCGTCCCGTCGCACGGGGCCAGATTCATTAACTGATAGCACACACGATTCCCCCGGCTCGATTACGTTTTTTAACGATATCCGTCCGCAGAGCGCCGCGTTGGAAGAATGATCGTCGAATGCCACCCGTCGGGCGAGAAAATCCGCTTCGTCCTCGAAATCGGCTCGCTCGGCGATATATCGACAGACAGGACTATCTTTTTCTCTCTATGTATAGGCTCTCTAATTTAGCAAGGCCTTAAGAGGTAATCGACGTTACATACCGCATGATTATCCGCTCTCGAGAGGAGATGCACACGTGTTCGGGGAAAAAGAAAAAGAGTTTCGAGCTACTTTCTTGATCCAGTTGTTTCCTGATCTCTATCGCGGTGCGTTACAAAACCGCGCTGAAAAATATATCGAGCGCGTGTCTTTAAAGAAAACCTTTCGACAGAAAAAAGTTCTCTTGTTACGAAAAAAAAAGCGAGATCTTTTCTTCCGACTGCATATATCGGAAGAAGAAGAAGAAGGAAGAACAGCCGCTGCGCGGACCCTTCGTTAAGAGATGCCGGGATTCAAAAAGCCAGCTAACTCGACCGCTATTCAACGAATCTGTCGTATCTGCTGGTCGGGTTTAATTCGAGACGTCGGTAGCGAGGTAAGGAACGGGGGAATTGGCGCATTAAGAAGCGGGGGGAACGGCGGGGAGGAGAGTCTGGATCAGCCTGGTTACGCCGAGCTTTTATGTCTCAGAGCGCGTACCTCGCTCGGGCACGTATGAGTTAGGTATGACGATCTTTATTCGAGGACGAATCGTTGCGAGATCGAAATCGGAGCTTCCTCCTCGAACGGGAACAAAGACGCGAAGCATTGAGCATTTCAGGTGTTCGGCCAACCGCTGTGTCGGAGACACAGAGAGAAAGAGATTTTTCTACGAAATTTATGCAAGTAGAAAACCACACAACTGAGAAAAGAAAATAATAATATAAAAATTGTTCGAGAAAAATCGTAAGATTGCGCTTTTTGTTAGGTTTTTAATTTTGCAATTTTTTTAAATTCTTTACATCGCAAAAGAAATATTTTTATCTCGTTAAATTTTCATGACAATACATGAAATGCAAATTTCAACCGAGATTATCATACAGTCTGTCGTGCGCAACATATATACAAAATAGGAGAAAAGAAAAGTGGAGATCGGCGAGGATCTTGCGAGACGTTGATCAGCGCGCTGGATTCTCTCGGTACGACGAGATCGTGAAACGTTTTATGAAAGCTTTTATGAAAGACTTTACGAGCCACGGACCGAACTGGGGCCCGGAGAGTTTCGCTTCTGCTACACACGTGCAGCTACGGCGACGAGTCCCCCCTGAAGCCCCGCGGGGTCTTATGCACCGCTCGTCCTCTTCCTTCCTCTCTTTATCTTTTTCTCTTCGCGCGTCTCCGCGCAACGAGCCGAGTTTTCTCTATCGATCCTCGAGAGTGCCTCGTTTTTCATCATCATCATATCCATCGTTGATACCTCGTTTCTCGCTCGATCGCGTCTTTCTCATCGCTTTTTCTCCTCTTTTTTTCCGCACTCTTGTTCTCCTCGGGCGTGTTTCATTGCCGATATTTCTGTCGGATGAAATTTTTCACGACGTCCGAAACGTGTTTGGGATTCACGTTTGCGAGAACACCGAGGAATGTCGATGTTATAAAAGAAAAAACAAACGGAATTTTTGTCTTTTCCCATTTATGATCAATTTTATCAGAGACACGCGTTTTTCTACTGCCATTCGTATGATTGTCGTCGTCGTCGTACACGCGGCGTTGATGTCCGCTTCCGGGTCAATTGGATCTCCTCAGCTTTTTTGTTCTCCAATTAAGTTCTGAGTCAGAGAGCGGCAGAAGAGGGACGGACGGTAAAGTTCTATTGACGTTGGACGCGGTACAGTCTTTGCAGTTGACTGCGTTCTCTCGACGATTTTACGTACTTCAAAACTTGTCTTTTTTTTTGTTCTCACGTCGATTGACATCACGATGGAAATCGTTAACGAGCTTGTCTGCGTCATGAGGCGATTATTTACGAAGATCGGAGAATTTTTCTTTGTCGTTTATAAATTGACGTATCGATGAACTTTAACACGTAGACCCTCGGAGAGAGTAAGAAAGAAGGAGTATAGAACGGTAATCAAGTTAAGCCGTCGATTATGAACAGTTATTATCCGCGAGAGTGGATGTTTTTGCGAAATCATCTTGTATCATCGCCGACGAGGCATCTTCGGAGAAGATTAATACGGGAATTTCCGTAATGGAATTTAAAAACGATTTGCGCGGACGAAATCTGAGGAAAGAAAAAACGATTTCCTCTTTCGGGCAAAGAAATTGATTTAAAATTGTAAAACGAAATGTGCAGTTTCATCGTACTGCGGAATTAACTGCTGTGAAACCGAACGAGGAGTAAACAAAAAGCGGATCGAGATATTACACATAATGCCGTGAAATCCTTCCCCATTCTCGTTTATTCCACACACGCGAAGCGTTTCTCCTCAATCTTTTTCCTCCACTCCTCCGCGGCATCTTGTTTATTTTGCCCGTCAGCTCGCTGACACTTGGACATTCGTTTAAATTTAGAATTCAATAGGTTCCTTTTACCGACCGTACACTTTCGTGCCTTAACGGAATCCCTGCTCGTCCAAGATTATTTGTTTAATTCCAGCTCTACGTCGATCTCTCGTCGTTTCCCGGTCCTGCGTTTCTCGTCCGACGACTGTCAACCCGGAACACGCTTCTTCTGCTCCTTGTCCCATTGCCGTTTAACGCGTAACTATCTCGAGTGCATGCCTTCTCTCTTTCTCTTTCTCTCTCTTCCCTTCCTACGTTTGCTCTCTCTCCGAGCAAACAGATGACAAACACAATAAAACGCCACGCTTTTCAACGGTATCTTAATTATATATCATTTTCTTTATCTCCGGTTCTTAATCAAGAAATTATTTATACCGTTTTATATCGCGACAAACAATCTACCAATTGTGTACGTGCTCCTTAGGCTTGTAACGTGGTGATTCTTTGTAAGATTTTTGTTTTTATCACGTACAAATCATATACAAATCGAGTTTGTTTACAACGACGATTCTTACTTTCAGACGCGTTTCTTTTTTTTTTTCTTTTTTGTTCAGCCTATCCACTTGTGTGTGATGCGATGCGAGAAATGTTGCGGATATAAGTGCACCGATCGCTTTATTACTTTATTTCGACATGCATCCACTTACACCGTGCTGGCGAGGTGCGAGTTTTACGGCCGTCCCCCTTTGTAACGTCCTCGCCGACGCAACGCCGGCGACAAGTAGTTCTCATCGAATCAATGGATCCGGATCCGGTGAACGTTTCTCTCACAGTATCTCTCTCGCGAGGATAATTTTATTTTTCACGAATACCGGTTTCGCGTAGATTATCCTCCGTCACGTCCAGTTTGAGAGAAATTCCGCGTATTTGTGAAAATCCGTTTTCTTTTACGACCTTTGCGATTTCAAGTTTTACTTCATTCGACGACATTTCTCTCTTTATGGAAGAGAAAAAATTTTAATCATGCGCAACTGTCTATTTTATTCAAAAAAATAAATAATATACCTCAGATAATTTTAGAAACTTTTTGTACTTTGAGAGAAATTACTATAAAAAAAGTGTTTTATTCATATGTTTAAATTTTATTCTCATAATTGACAGCGCGATATTCGATTGCTCTGACAGTATAGAAACACTCGACTCACACAGTTTCCGAGAATTCTTTGAGATCATCGATTAGTATGTCGAGATTCTCTCGTGGATGACGAGAAGAAGATTTCTTTATCTCGCTCTCTCGCTCGCGGCGGTTCTTCTTTTCTCTCCTCGCTTCGCGGTGTCGATAATCGAATGAAAAAGGCGACCTTCCATTAGCATTTCCACGGGGACTTCGCAAGCACGATTAATTTTTCAAACGATCCCACCTCCGTCTCGTTGATACGAGCGCCGAGATAGGCAGAGCGAGAAAAAAGAGAAAGAGAGAGAGAAAGAGAGAAAGAGAGAAAGAGAGAAAGAGAGAGAGACAGAGATGCGGCCGAGAAGGCCCATTAGGCCTTCACGGGCGCTGAGACCCCGTGGGCCCCTTGTCAGTCTCCGAAAACCAGAAAGTCAGCTTGTCAAATTAATCACGGATGACCAATCCATCAGGAGGCATTCCTAGCCGAGGAGGATCTTCTTCGTCGTTGTCGTCCTCTCCTCCCTCACGACCAGCTACCTCGCGGTGTTAGTTTCTTCACCCAAACCCTTTTGTAAACTTGTCCTCGTTCGAGAAATTTAAAATCCGTAGACAAAAAAAAAAAAAAAAAAACCACTTTTATATAAATACACACAAGTTTTAAAAAACATTATTCAAATTATCTGAATGACGTTTCCGGATTGTGTAAATCGAGAGATCGAGAATGTGTTACAAAAGAAGCGAAAGTATATAGAGTGTCTGTGAAGAAATTGTGAAACGGGAATGTGTTCGAGGACATATAAGGGCGTTGATAACTCTTCACACCCCTCGCGCGATGCTCTGATTTCAAAGTATCTTGAGTGCAGTCTTGCTTGAAAAGACTGTGTGTGACGGACAAACGAGAGAATCTCGTGGGAGTGCGGTTAGCCGAAAACACATGGCCGGTACAGTCCGGAAAGAAATGCGCACCGCGAGAGATTGATTGCGCGATGTTTCAAAGTTGCGTTTTTTCATTCTCGTCAATCGATTTCGCGCATCAAAATCAGTTGCGCAAAAAAAAAAGACCATCGCGCCAAGTATTCATCGCAGCCAATTGCCAAATTAAACGTTCCACGAGTTTGACTTCGGAATCTCAGCGAACGCGATTGGATCGTTTATATTTAAATCAATGTCTCTCCGTTTTTTTATTGTCGTCGCGTTATTCTTTTAAATAGCCTTGAATCGGTCGTATCGTTTATTTTTACTCTGTGTTTCGGTGTGATTATTCGTCATTGTCTTACTCGAAACACAATGCGTTTTTAATCTCACACGAGAGAGAATACAATTATACAATGTGCAATCAGTAAGAAGCGCGCGTGTCTACAAATAAATCAGAAAAAATCCTGCTTTCGACACGACGTCGTCAGAGAAATCCGTAAACGTCACGAGCAAAATATTGCATGAAGGGCTTGCGTAGAAAAATCGCGCTGCTTCGGGGCAACATTGCCAAATAAAGGGTTAAGGGCCATGCCGAATCTCGGGAGCCTTTTATCCGGACCCGATGCGCTGGATGATGCAGGGGAGAGAAAGACCCGCGAGAACCAGTTTGTCCAAACCTAATACGGTGCGCCCGTGGCATCGGCGATCTTAATGAACTTCTGCCTCTCTTTCTCTTTCTCTCCTTTTCTTTGTTGCTCCCTCGTCTTCTCTGCCCTTATCTTTTCCTTCCGCTCTCGGAATTCATCGGTCCTCCGGATTTTCCGCGGGGATGCACGTCTCGCGTCAGATACGTTATGAGAAAGGACAAACAATGTAACGGTTTAGGTCGGAAGCGAGAAATCATTGAAGAAGTTCTAATTAAATAACAGATATAGAACACCAATTATGCGAGACACGTCCTACTTTGGTGACACGGAAGAAAAATCATCGTGATCCTCAAGCGAGAGTCTTCGTCGTGTGCAAACACAGCGGAGAGCGTTATCGACAGCTCTCGTGGAACCCGCGCGTACGGTTTATGAAAACATTTTCTCTCGCGGAGAATTTTCGTATGACGTTTGTAATGAAAGGAGGCGGAAGGCGGGAAGACGAAAGCTCGCGCGCGCGGGAGATATTGTAAGGCTGTCCTAATTTTAATATTCAAATTCTGCGGTGAAACCGCGTCCGACGCGGGCAAGGGTGATCGAAGGAGCGACGAGGACGAGATACGTGAAAGAGAGAGAGAAAGAGAGAGAGAGAGCGAAAGGGAAAGAACGGCCGCGCATAACCGATTCTCGAACTCATAAATTTTAAATTATGTCAAGCAAAAAGAAAGGACGCGCGATGGGACCCGACCTCGGGTAAAATAAGAGAAATGCGCGGAGTACTCCTTTCGCTCCACCCTGTAGTTCCCTGTAGTCTTGCTCCAAAAGAAGAAAGAGAGAGAGAGAGAGACATAAACTCCCCAAGAACATTCACTTTATGCGAATAAAAGATCAGCGGAGAAAAATTATTTTTACGTTACGTAAGTGATTTCTAATGTTTCTCTGTTTTTGTATTTTTTTCATTTTTAAAAACTGTGCTTATACAAATAAAAAAAAACAAACAAACAAATGTTAGTTTAAGCTCGAAACATCATTGAGCAGCGAAACACCGATGCATCACAATACGATTAATGCCGAGCTGATTTGCATACATGTTGAACAATCAGTGAAGATATTTTTCCCTCTTCTCTCATCCGTCCAAACGAGAGAGAAAATCGTAAACTCGGAGCCCCGGCAAAAACGGCGAGACTAAAGGCCACTGTCAGGGAATTATTAGGGTTTCTACGTCGTAAGGCCCCGCTGGCAGTAGACGGCCGGCCGAGTAAAGGGGGAGAAGGGCGCTCGTTGCCTCGACACGTTTTCCATACGCGAAACCGCTTTATGGGGGTCGCTACGAAATTTCAGGGGGCCCCATTACCGCGCGTCGGGAGGAGCCCCGTCGAGTCGAATTTCCGGCATTAATTCGACATTATGCGATATTCAAATCTGTGCCGTGGAATTTTTTCAGTCTAACGAGATTCTGCCTCGCTTCCCCTTTCTCTTCCCGGATCCGACCTTTTCGTACCTTTCTCGATACATGAGTCTCGAGCTCGCTCCATTATAGAAAATTGCGAAATATCCCAGGGTGTCATTTTCTCTTTATTATTATGATAATTTTCCGCTCCGGTCGTTCTCTCGTCATAAGACGCACCTTTGCTCATCGACTGATATCAACTCTGAGATGCTCTTTGTCTCATTTTAAATACAAAACCGCATAAGAAGTTTGAAATTCTATTTGATGCAACATATGGATCGAATCTTCTATAAATATATGGATTCTGAATCTTTTCTAAAATATTCCGTTTTCGCTTTTTTCGTGTCGAGGATTTCTCCTCATCGCGTAGAAACTCTTGGTTGAATCGGGCGCGAATGAACAGCGACGGAGGCTGATCGCGCGAGGACCGCCGAGTAGCGCACGCGGCATTTCTTTGTTCGCGGCCAGTTTCATTTTTCGAGTATGGAGGATAATTAATCTTGGGTGGGCATAAAAGGGTTTTCGGGTTCGGCCACGAGAAAAAATGAGCGCAGCTCTGGCGTTCAGACGCGGCCAGTTGTTCGCTGGCCCTTTTTTCTTCCTCCTTTCCTCGCGCCTCTCTTCCCTCAGGCCGTCCACCCCCTTCCCGCTCGTCTTATGAACTTCTGCTCCCGCGCTTATTCTCTTTTCGTTCTATCTTAACATTTCTTCTTTTCGTTCTTTCTATTTGTCTTTCTTTCTTTCTTCCTTCCTTCCTTTCTTTCTTCCTTTCCCTTGATCTCTTTTTCCATCTACTTTGTTTTTTTTCTCGTTTATCCACTTAACCGCCTCCCACACGTAGCACCGCAGGACTCTAAACCGCCATTTCGTGAACTCCCACCCCGCGGTGTTCGGCATCCACCACCCCGGTTTCAGCTGCCACCCTCTCTTCCTTTTTTTCCGGAATTTGAGTCAATAAAAAATCGCTTGGAACAAAGAAACGAACGGCCGCCAATTTCTCACCGGATAATGCCCGGACCCCATCGGCCCCCGGGAGAAGGCTAATCACGGCTGGGCATCTCGACTTCTGTTAGGTGTTAAAAATGGACCCCGCGGGGCCCTGCGTTCTTTATCTCGCGGACGAGAGACCGCGCCGGTCTCCGCTCGATCTGCTCGTCCGAGAGACACGTTAAATATTAAAATTTGGAAACGTTACACCCCCCCTCCCGCCTCTTCCTCTCTCCTTCTCCTCGGCTGAGATTTCCTGCTTTCGAGGAACTCGTGAAAACGATTGCGATAAAAAATCAGGAGAACAGCGCTCATCAATTCTCCCTCATACTCGCACGAGTCGACGAGGTTCGTCATAAATCTGAAAACATCTACTCGTTTCGCGCTATAAATCGCCGTCTCGGCCGTTCCTTGCGAAAGTTCGTTCGTCGTATTTGTTACGTCTCGCGTTGCTCTTTTACATATTCGTTCGATTCCCTCATCCCCGGCGAAGGCGCGAGATCACGGTCGAGAAGCTCTAATGACGACCGTGCATTCGCCGCGGTCGATATATCGTTCGCGATTATGATGCGCCGATAGAGAATCGGCGATTTATCACGGGGGGATTCGCGCGAAGCTTGATTTTCCTGCGGGATTCTCTTCTCTCGGTACAATATCGTGCGCTCGATGTGCGATCGAATATATATCCGTTGCTCGGCAGTGTGGAATTCACGTTGGCTTACACGTTCCTCGCCGGAACGGCCGGCTTACTTCCGTTGATGATTCCGGGTTGGGCGACGAAGACCAACCACGTATGCGGTGAGGCACGCGTAACGCGAGGCTCTGAACGCGCGCGTGTTTCGTTACACGACGACGACGAGGCGCTCGAAATTCGATTCTGGCGAGAAACAAGAAAGCCGAAGCCGCCGGTCTGCCGATAATCTTACTTTTGTGTTTGGAATACCGAATTCACACACATACACGTAACAGACTGTACACGTCGCGCGAAAGAGAATCGTGTTGAAAGCCATTAAGGCGATTAAAAGGGAACATTTCATCGATCGTTATTTCATTACTGATTTCGTTATCTCGCCGACTTTATATTGCGTCTACAGTTTTTTTTTTTTTACATTTAACGAATCCGTTGTACGTTTTCTGATTTGTAATGTTCTCACGTTTGAAATTCGAGAACGAAACGGAAGAGCAGTTTTTACAGGAAGCTGGCTGCGACGATTACTCAGATTTCTCGTCGAAAGGAGTATCCTCGTGTCTCGGTTTTCCTCTTCGACCGATGCAGCAGCGCGAGTACGAAAGATCTTTTTCTCTATCCCTTTCGAGTCTCCCCAGAAGAGGAATTACCCGTTTGCGCAGCAGATGAGAGGAGTGAAGGAAGAGGCGCATTTCCCCTTTCCCCCTCTCCCTCGGAGGTTTAACCCCTGCGGGTCACGGAGAGAACGGCGTTTTACCGACTATTAACTCACTTTTACCCCTGTTTCATACCCTCGCGGCCCGTCCGGGGGATGCCCGAAGGAAAGCATGGAAGGTCCCGCAGGCGCCGACGAGATAAAAACGATAGGAAAAGGTGCACGCGAAATCCCTTCGCGTGTGTATTTCTTCCCCTACTCGAGACTCCTCGCGTAATCTTTCGGTTTTTTTTCTTTCGCGTTGCTTCAGTCCCTTGCGATATTTCTCTTTCCGCTTTTTCAGGTTTCCTTCGGGATGGACGCGTGCAGGTAGACGACCAGGTACCTGCGCGACTCCTCTCGACGAGGGGCAGAGGAGAAAAAAAAAACGCGTGATCTCTCCGGGGGCCATGCTCGATTTAACCCCTGAGAAAAATCGCGCGATCCCCTCGTCGCACGGCGAAGTCGTCGCAGTCGATTTCGGGGGTTAACCGATTTCCCTGCGAAATTTGAAATCCGAGAACGCGCTTTTTTTCCCTAACGCTCTACGAAATGCGTCCGACCTGAGCGGTGCACCCGTTTAAAGGTTTAAGTATCTCGTAAAAATGGGCTCGAAAATACGAGACGAAAGTATTGGCGCCTCTTTTTCTTGGTTTCTTTTTTTTTTTTTTTTTTTTTTTTTTCGAGCGTATCCGAATGATCTCGATTATTTTATTGTTCAATATCTCTATACAAAGCTCTTAACATGTACGTGTCTATTCATTTGATAGCACGAAGCAATAACACGAAGTGTAAAAAAAATGCAATTCTAAAATCAACAGAGAGAAATGTATTTGTTTTTCGCGTCGAGTTTTCTTAATTAGATTCACATTTCTTTTTTTTTTTTTTTTCTACAAAAACGCATTAAAGTTCGGTTGTCACTTTCGTAAGTGAAGAATCTCGGAAAGATGACTCGTCACAACGCATTGTTTTCTGTGGCGACTGCGATATCGTTGCGACATGACTCGGCCGCTATGCGCGCGCGGCGATTTGGAGCAAAGACGAAAGGGATAACGTCTCCAGAGGAAGAGAAACACAGAATCCCCGCAGCGCGGTATCTTCTCCAGACTGGGCTTTTAAAAATCGAGTCAATTTAAGGGCCCGGCCGCGAGCGAAAATACAGCGAGCGAAACGCGCGTATGCGTGCGATTCTTCAGAGAATCTCCCTCTCTCGCGAGGATGAGAATTCATTTAATACTGAAACGAGTCTCAAATCTTTTTGCGCTCTTTTACGACGATCCTTCTTCTTTCCGTTTTATTAATTATAATCCTTCATATTTTAATCACGCATGAAAAGCAAAATATCCCGCATTAAATCGCACAACACGCATGTAAGAAATGTTAGAATGGAAACGTGCCGTCTCTCGACGGATTCCAAAAATTATATAATGCAGAGCTTTATCCGACACACTGTGCAACAAATATTTTCCCACACCGAGACGTCGTCGTTTTTCGTTTTTCGGGGGAGTCCGTATTACAACGGATAGTCATTTTTCATCGACCGATGAAATTGCTGTAGGTACTTCGAGTCGATGGCGAACGAACCATCCGTCTCGTGATAGCGGGACGCTCCGAATTCGTTTAACGAAAAAAGACAGCGGTGAAAAGCGCGTAAGAGCGAAAGAAAAAGAGAAACCTAACCGCGAGAAACGAGGAGAAATAAACTCCCAAAAAAAGAGAGATCCAAGGGGTTTCGTAATTTCGGTAGACATCATCGATCTAACCTTCGGAAAGGACCAGCGTACAGGGGGGGTCTTGGTTCTCTCCCTCTGTTTGAAGGAAGGGATTTTTAAGCCCCTTCGTCCCTTTGGAATCTTCTTTTATTATGCTTCTTTTCCATTTTTTTATCACACCTGCAAGCGCAAACTGCGAGCAACCACCATATGATCACGAGCTTTTCTATTCTCAAGGTTTACTTGCGCGAATGCAACGCATCCTATCTGTCTGTTGGATTATACCGGAGATATAAATCCACCGAAAACAACCCTTACCCATATCTTAGCCGGTGAAGTGTGACGCTTTTAGACCGCCAGTTTTTCTAACGGTCTGTATGCATTTTTTCTGTTGCAATAAAAATCAAAATAGTTTATATTTTCTTTAAGAAAAAAAACTATAATCTCGTACATCAAGTTTTGCTGAAACATTAGCAATTGCCGACACAAAAAATATTGAAGTGCGAACGAATTGAAAGATTATATTTAATTAAAGTTTGATCCCCTCCAAAAAAATGTGACTTGAAGTTTTTACTGGAAACTATCAACGCGATCGATCAGTAATTAAAGTCTATTCGCTAGAATAGTTTGTGCGGTATCACGAACGTTTTATATTTTTCCCCTCTAGAAAATAGCTGAGAGCAGATGTACCTGCCGGCAGTCGATTACGCGGCTTTTAGAAATATAGAGACGTCTCAATTTCACGACTTCGGATCTAAGAAAAAAAAACTTTCCCCGCGATCTCTCCCTGTCATTGCCTTCGAGGAAACCGCACATCCCTCGTAGAATCGCTGCCTATTCGCCGCTTGCTCGAACCAATCCGGAAGCCCATCGCCCCTCTGTAAGATCTTCCCGAGATCAGGAAAGAATGAAAGAAAGCAATCGCGAGGAGTCAGTCTCGCCAGAATTCTGGCGAGTATTAGAGCTCCAGAAAGTTTGTAAGTTAATAGGTAGGTAAACAATTCGTAAAAAAATCTTATAATCGCAAAAACAATGACGGATAAAAAAACCAGCGACACGCTTCTATATTTCGTTTAACAATCCTCTCTCTTTTATCAATTGTGAAACAGCGCGCGTAAAATAACAATGTGTTTCGAGAAGGCAATAATTAGAAATGATAATTCGAATTTGTAATTATACATATGTGTCGGCCGATTCAATCGTTTCCGGCTGATAGTAATTCTATACCGCCATAATTTTATAACGCTTCTTATCAACAACTTGCGCAGTTCTTGAGCGCGAAGTTTTCGTGTTCATTTAACTCGACGGACTTACACGAGCCTATTCTCTCATCGAGCAGATACGCACAAATCTTGCTCGAACGACGTTGTTTTTTTCTGTTTTTATTTTATATCGTTCTCTTTCCAACGTTACATACATATAATGTCTCAAGCCTCACGAAGAAGACGTCAATAATATCCACGTGTCAGAGTTGTTTTTCTACTTTATTCTAGTTCCAATAATTCACATTATGCACTTATAGATTTCTCGAGAAATCCCAGGTCGTGTGTCATTATCGATAATAAAACGACTTTGTCATTGTTGATTACGAAACTGTGAGTTTATGTATAAATATTACATGTTCTTTCTACGCGTATTGGCGTTCTAAAAGTTCTCTCTTTTGCGATTTATTTTAAAATTTTATAAAACTGGATTTTTTTTGTTTTTTAAGTAAAAAAAAAAATAGTCGAACTGAACATTTTCAGATGACATTGAAAATCACTTCCATTTTCTCTCAGGGAAGGTGAAGATAAAAAAGGAGATAAAGGAGGAGATAAAGGAGGAGATAAAGGACGCTTCTTCGATGGCCCCCGGAAGTCCGCCCACGCCCCCGCACACTCCGCAAAGTCCGCAGCGCGCGATTCCATCTCTTGGAAATCTTTCGCAATCCTGTCAAACATCAAATGCGAGTTCACCGAACCTGCAACAGCAGCAGCAGCAACAGCAGCAGCAACAACAGCAGCAGCAGCAGCAGCAGCAGCAACAACCGCAACATCAATTGCAGGAGCAACAGCAGCAACATCCCTTGCACGCCGTGGCGAACTCATCCCTAAGTCAGATATTGGTGCAGAATCCTGCGTTGGCGCAACTTCTGCAGCAGAATCCGGCGATTCTGTCGCAGAATCCGCAGTTGGCGCAGCTTCTGCAGCAGAATCTGCAGGTTCAGATGGGCAGCGTGCTCTTTCAGAACGTGAGGCGGGAAGAATCGGAAGACTCCAGGGTGAGTTTTCTGGCTTGTAAAAAACTGGCACGCGGTGATTTTTTTTACATTCTGCTCCGAATTATAGACTAGAGGCTGTCTGACGTTCCGCGAGAAAACTCGCTCTAACTCTTAGATTTAACGATCCTATGAGTTTGAAATCGATGTTATTACCGTATATAATCGTATTATAATATGCGGCAAAACAGCTGCGGCATTCCGAAGAGAGTTAATTTGTAAAGTCGACATCACAGTGGAACTCGACAGTGGCGCAACTGTCAGCAATTGTCGAGTGGTATTAAAATTTAAGTAGTATTAAATTCTTGCTATAGATATTGCGTCAAATGCGAGACAACAACCGCGAGCTGTCCAAAAACAATACGCGATGACTCATCCGACTCAAGTCGCCGTCAGATCGTAAAGTTACCAACGGGAGCTCAACTGTGTTGAGCTTAACTGTGCTAGAATAATTCAGCGCTTCCTAGAATCGTAAGCCGCGAACAATCGGTTATGATACGTCGTAATAAAAGTCGATAGAGACCTCGCGGCCGCTCGGCAATCATTCGCTCGCGAATATCTTCGAATTTTCTGTTACCGATAATAATCGCGAGAGTCGTTGTTCGTTCGAGGAAAATCAACTATCTCTCCCACATTTTCGGATGTTTTCGGATGTCACACGAACGAAAACTATTTACGCGACTTTAGATTTCTCTCTCTTGTTTTACAGTTACAAGTGAATATTTGATTGTCGTCAAAAAAGATTGCGAACAGTTTCGACGATATGGAGATTTTTTCTTGTATCGCATTATCGTTACGATATTTTATCAACGATACGATTTCGCAACAAGAACGTTCATACATAAGTACGTTTCGGGTCGCCAAAGAGAAGAGAGACACACACGCGAAACCGCGCGGACGATCCGGCCACAGGATCGCTGCCGTGTGGAATCCCGTACAGGGAGAATTGAAATTATTCCCCCGATTTTTCTCATGTCGTTTACATTATTTTCGCCTTTGAATATTAATGGGCATATGCTCTCCGGCGTTATGGCACAAGAAGTAACAACGGCGTATAATACTCGAGTCTTAACGTTATTCTATTGTTTGCAAATCAGCTCTATTGTTTTCTCATATACCTCTATACTCTCTTGCGTACCCTCTTTGCCCCTCTCTCTGCTCCGCTCTCTACCCTCCCTTCCCCCATCTCCTTCTTCATCGGCGTGCTCCCCTTCTTTCCCCTCCACTCTTTCTTTATCATCGTCTTTCTCTTATCGTTACCTCTCTCTCTTTTTCTCTCTTTCTATTGCTTTCTGTCTCTTCTCTTCGATTCTCTTCTTCCTCTTCGTCGCCGCTCTTCTCCGCCCCACCCCTCTGTTCCATTCCGATCTTTTCTCTTTCTTCGTCCCTTCCCTTTTCTCTTCCCTCTCCTTCTGTCTGTACCCCGGAACATACGTCCGCATTATATACATCGTGATGCACATTAGTTTCCATTCGTTTCCTTTCCCCGCTCGCGTTTTTTTCTTTTAATTCGAAAAAAAAGAAAAACAATGTACTTAATGCGACTACAAACGTGTACATATTCCGCGCGTTCCTTCTTCCCGTTCTTCTCTCTCTCTTCAGAACCACGCGACGCAGCGCGCGAAAGTTTTCCGGCAATATACTTTCCGAAACGATCGCCCTCGATATTATTATTATTATTATGCGCGATATATGCCGCAATTCGTAATATTGAGCACGGAAGGTCGCCGATAATTATGAACGAGGAATATAAATGTTCGATTAGAGATTGCAGAATTGATGGAACGCGATGGTCACGTACATACGTGAGGCGAGTTCTATTTAAATTCGACGGAATTAATCGATTGTTTCGCGCGCTCGATCGCGACATCGTTGGTGCTTCTTGTTCAGACAGGGGAATGAAGTTCATAGATCGGGACAAAGAATCCTCGTCAAATGATAATGCGGACGATGTGTCACGGCGCGTAATGGAATCTGCTTATGTGATATTTATATGCGCGAAGTAATTCAAGACTTTCGCGATAAATAGAAATGTGCGCCTCAAAATGAATCTTTATCGAGTTTCAAACAACAGGTTGCTCTTTGACTCGTGACTCGCGTTTAAAAAAATTTCATTCTTAAAATTCAACATTCAATAAAAGGAGAGAAAAAAAAGCGGACAAGACGACAGTAATAGTAACTGGTTCATAAATTCAACGACTTCGGATCGCAGCTAAGGCTTCAGAAATCGTACAGCATTCGAATAATTTGATCCGCGATGGGGCTTCCCGGCGAGTTTCGTTCTCCTTCGCGCGACACGTTTCTTAGGAGCAGCGTGCGCGCGCGCGCGCGTCTGTCTTTTTCGTCAGGTCTCCCGATTTTAATTTTGGGACGCCGTCCTCTCCACACAGACATTCGATCGAAATAAAATATCGTCACGCGAAAATGCGAGCGCGTTCGATCAAAGTTGGTTACTCAAAATTGAACGCGGAGATAATTCCGCTCGGGGGTAATTTCATCACTTGGTAGCAGTAGGGTTAACGAAGGGTATTAAGCGGCCATTACGAGCGGGCCTAAGGCCATAACGCGATTAGTTCGCGGAATGGCTGGCTCTTCTGCACGATAGGTTTTACGGAAACATCTCGCGTCTGCCGCGCGTGGGCGGTGGGTATAGTTTATCCCCTTGCTCGCTTCGCCCCCTTCGCTCGTGTACGGCCCTGAGCACGCCGGTGCATTGTACATCGTAATGTATTTCTTTTAGGTACCGCCGACAATAGCGAGCCTGGCGGCGATGAAGGTGGAGGCAGCTGACCCGAAGGTTTCCGGTGAGTTACTATTTCCTCCTGCTGACGGAATTATCGGGATCGTAATTAGATTCGAATCGAGACTCCCGCGTTCGATGACCCTGCTTTGTGCGAACAAAAGGAAAGTGGAATAAAAAATAATGGAAAAAGAGAGAGAGAGAGAGAGAGAGAGAGAGATTGGAAAAAGACAGAGAACGGTCGGCGAATGCGAAATCATCGACACACACGTCGCTGCGATCTGGTTAGACCAGGTGATTTGTAATCGACGCTTTAATCGCTTTGAGCGAACCTATGATTAGAACGGAGACAATGTTATGTGTCGATCGTACGCGGCAGTGACGCCTGACCTTTCAACGGCGTCGAGATAGAAATAATCGGTATGCGTTTGCGTTCGCCAAAAGTCCGGCCGCGTGTATTCCACTTGCGGAAGTGGCCGGATGTGCGATTAATTTAATAGATGAACCTCTATAAAATAAAACCATTTATTAAATTCTTTATTGGCGCTGTTGTATATATTGTATTAATATAATATTTGACGATACATTTTTTTTTTTATCAATAGATATGGGAAAATGTTTTGCACACAAATGAGAAAAAACTCGTGCCAGTAACTTCGTTAGTACGCTATTTACTTTAGTATATTATTTATTTTAGTTTTGTGTTTGCTTATTTTCAACGCAAAGATTATTTCTGTTGCGGGAGATGTTTCCTTTTGGGAATCACCGTTTCCGTTTCTCCTTCAAAGCGGCGGATTTTCCGACGGGGAATTAATAATCGGCCGTCGCCTTGCGCGCGGAACAAGCTGGAGAAATTGCGAGTCGAGCGCGCGCCCGGCACAGTGGGCCCGCATCTTTGAGTAATTATCGCACATTCCTGCGTGCCACGTGACAAATCTGAAGCTATACGTAAGCCGGCCTGGAGTGCCCGCGTCGGTTCTATCCACGGGCTTTATTTGTCTCGATCCTCGCAAACTCGTGAATCGTGGCGCAACCTGACGAATCGCGGCCGTCCGCCGCTTTCAGTGTTTTGTGCCCAGGGGCTGTTCCCCCTTTATTGGAATATCCGCCCACAGCATTATGGGAATTATCAAGGAAATGGGATGAGTGCCAACGGCTCCCACGAGGGGTCTGAGGGGAACACGGGAGGGATTTGCTTCGACCGCGTTGATAAAAGAAACTCGGAGTTTACCAATCTCCGTCGCTTCCCATGCTGTTTGAAGACATGTGACATACACGAATCTTTTGGGATATATATATATATTTGTCCAATACAAATATTTGTGCTTAATTTAAAAGAAAACAATACTTCTCCCCCGTATTCTAGATTTGGAGTTTTTAATTAACAAGCGCGTCGTCGTGATTACGTGTACAGAGAGCGCTCCCTCAATTAATCATCGCTAGGGGAAAATCAGGAATTTATGAGATTGATAGAGAAACATCGCTCGCTGAACGCGATAATAAACGGGGTACTGTATTACATAAACATGCCGATGTTTCTCTGTAAATAGGCAACTATTAAGATCAATCGTTTCTCCTCGCCGTCATTTCACTATTGGCACGCGGGGTCTATCATTTTCTTCGGAAACGCTTGCGATGACTCGCAATCGCGGCGGTCTCTCCTCGCCGTCGCCAATTCCCCGTCCTCTCAAAACCCGTGAAAAGATTCCCCGACGGAAATCACGGCGCGCGCTCGCGGGTAGAAGCGGGAGCGCGCGCGGGGAGAATGTCAAGTAGAGAAAGAGAAGAGAGTGGGCGGCCTCCGTTGGATTTTCTCGTCCAGTGACATATTCCCACAATTTCGAATCGACCAATCAACGCGTCGGCCGGACGATATTAAATACGTGGTGGGATCCGCGGCAAAATGGAATAAAATAAAATATGTACGTCGTACGTCGTTCGCGACTATATAAGCGGAATATCTAAAGAAGAAGAAAGAGAGAAAAAGAAAGACGAGCCGGAGGCAAAGGGTATCAACGGGAGAGAAAGAGAAAATTGCGGGTGCGCGAAAGAAGGATGGAGACGTAGATGTATGCGTACGTGGAAAGAGAAAGAGAAAGAAAACGCCGAGAGAAAGAGATACGGACGGGGAGAGAGAGAGAGAGAGAGACAGGACGAAGAGGGAGAGAGAAAACGATGGAGCGAGAGAGAGATGGTAGCAATCAAAGCTGATTAAGCCCACAACTGGGGAATCTGTGGGGCCAGTGTCTCACGCCAATCTCGCCCAATCAGCCGGTTGGCCGGGGAGATTTAAAAAATAGAATGCCTACTGTCAATTGTCCCATAATTTAAATAAATCGAATAAATGGACAAAGTGGCCAATTAGAGTAGTTGCTGGTTGCTGCTTTAACGCATTATTCTCTCTTTCTCGCAGTGTCTTCGACTCTGGTCGTCCCTTCCCCCCCCCCTATATACTTACCCCCTTCCGCCTCTTCATCGTGCCGAAGATGCGCTTCTATTTCCCTCTCCCTTCTCCTCGGGATTCCCTCCCCGATGTATACTCGTCGTTGTCGGTCTTTTAATTCTCCTGTGTTTGACATCGACGCGCCGCGGCCACCTTGCCGACGTCGTCGAGGTGCCTTCATTACATCGTGAAGAAAATGACCACTAACGACGTGAGCGCGACGTAAACGTATGATGTGCTTGCGCGAGATTGGTAATTGGTAATGGCGAACATCAGACCGCGTTAAGCTTCAGTGGACGCCGGTGCAAGTACGAACTTTACGGAATCTACTTTGTCACTTGCCGAGAGAGAGAGCGCCGTTATCTTCCTAGTAGCGAGCTATGACAGATAAATATTGCTACTTTCGTTTTCTACTTGGTTACTGATACCTCGAACCATCATAGGTCATGTTTTCACAGTCTCAATTACAAGATATAAATTTTCCACAATTGGTGTCACTTATTCATTTCGAATGTAATAAGATTTAATGGAGCTTCTCCGTCGCTTAAGGGGAATAAATATTTCCGAGAGTCGCGTATCGCACTTAGTTGTAACTTTGAGATTAAATTTCCGAACATTAGGTTGCATTTTCGGACGAGCTTCTCGAAACTCGGAAATTAATTGCTCGGCGAATCGCTATCGTTTCAACGAACTGGACGTAAAATTCGATAAGGTGGGTAGGTACGTCTTCTCGAAGGAAAAAGAACGAGCGTGTTCCGTGCTACGTTGTCTCGATCCATCTTAATGAAATGCCGCATTTCGACCTCCGAAATTTTACTCGGGCGGACTCCTTACTAATTATAACAATTTATGACTTTAACAATTATCGCCGCCGTACATGTGCCACGTTCGCCGCGCGCCACCCGTCCGCACCTGTTCGACATACGTTTACGGACAGCGGCTTTAACGGCCTCGCCGATATCTGTACTCATCAATTTTGTGCAAATACAATTTAATTAAGCCTGACTATCGCGCCACGACTGTGAGTAATATTGATATCCTTGATTTTTAACGACCGCATCTGTCAATACGCGGAGGGAAACGCTTAATTGATCAACGTGCATAATCTTTGTGGAACGACAGCGCTAATAGTACGAAAAAATCGCTTTCTTTTAATCAGCACTCTTGTACACATTATGTGTCGATCGTATAATCAAGTAATTAAGTCGATAACGGAACTGCAATTCCACAAGAAACAAAAAGAAAAAGAGAGAGAGAGAAATTGTTAGAAATATAATGTTTAATAGGCTCGAGCGAGAAGTCTCGTAATTTAAATGATTCCCTTAGCACGTCTAATTACGCGAAATAGATTCATTATCGTGAAGTCGCGAGCCCGTAGGGCGGATAATGTAGGTGTTCCACGTAGATGAGCGCGTACCTATCTGCACGGGCTGCCAGTCTGGGCAGGCGGCCGAGAGCCAGGCAAGCAAATAACAAATAAAGCATAAACGGGAGCTACGATAAATAACTGGTGCACACCGCTCTCTACATACAGTGCCCCGGCTCTACCGGCCCTCCAGGGTCTCGCTGTTCTCTCTCTCTCTCTCTTTCCCCCCGAACTCCTCATTCCGCCAACGACCTCACCGCCCCCACCAGAATTACCTGTGCACAGGATCCACATATGTGTGTACGTGCAACGATTCAAGGCGCACCGAAGAGTTCAAACCTCGGCGACCTTTAGTTTCCGTTCATAACGCGCGTGAATGACCGCAAGGAAATTAATGGAATCTTTCTCTGAACTGACTTCGCGCACGTATTATTTTTTGGGGGAAAGCAATTTTGAACACGGTTGCGAAAGACACGTCGGGCTATTATTATATCGCACGGTACGGGCATCAATATTCACATACATACGTGTTGCCGAATCATTCTTATGTACCTACAGCCGTACGTGGTGGCGTATTAGGAATTAATCGATTACAAAGAATTGGTTTTCTTGCGAAATTGGTTTCTAAAAAAGAATAGCTACGGCAAAATGTTCTCTGAAGAATAAGCCGATATGTGAAATAATTCAAAAGAGTTATTTTTATCACGTTATTACCTGCTTACGTAAACAAGTGGAAAGTAAATTAAATTATTAATTAATTCTTCGCTGTTCAAAGATAATCTTGTGAGGAAAAATAAGCTATCATTTATAGAGAATATTTCTTCGTGTAATCAATCGGTTCAGTAACAAAATACATAAATAATCTCTTCTTTGTCTTTTATTCTTTCTTTCTTATTTGCATACATTCTCGTCGAGTTTTACGGTAATTTTCGTTCGTGTTTAAGTCCGTAAGTTGTATTTCATTATCCGAAATTGAACAACGCGATTGTGATGACGGACGATCGCTGTTTTGCTGCTACGTCCGTTTCTCGAGCGAGCAACCGTTAGCCTTGAAGAAATACCATTAAAAAGCGATACGCGCGGTGAAAGGGAGCGAGGGAGATGGAGAGGAAAACGAATTTCATGGTTCATTCGAGACTTTTTAAACGAATTTGCACGCGCCGTCCGCCACGCTCCGAAGGGGTTGAAACTTTAACGAATTAACCGCTAAATAAATATTTGACAGGTAAATTACCGGCTGCATCGTCGTTCTGCCTTCTTTTTTTGTCTTTCACGAAATGCGTCGCTTTATCGAATTATCGGAAAATCGCACGTCGTTTCTTCGTCCGTAATAACCATTTATTGTTCGCAGTGAGTTTTTTCTGTTTTTCGATTACCGACGATAAAAGTACGCGGTGACAATTCTTGCCATCGCGTTCGATTGCCGGTAATGATCACTTAGAATCCGCGCAGACAATGGCCAATTTCGACGTCGTCGGGGACGCAAACAATGCTCGCTATAATTCGTGGTCCACTCGCGTTCCCAAGCATTCTCGCGAAACGACCCGTCATCGCCGCGTTCTCGTTCGTCGTCCGTCCCTCCTGCCTCGTAAAAACCCGCAGCGCCTTCAAGACGCGGCGGAGATGCGAAATTTTATTATTTATATTTGAAATTTATTATCGCCAAGGGGAGACGACCGGCCCCAAAACGGGGTCTTCCGTCTGACATCGGCGAGAGAAGGCCCTTCGTCCATCCCTCGTTTCTCTCGCGTCGTTCCGTCGCCAACCTAATTTATCGTTCCTTGACTTTTTATTAATTTCTTACCTCCCGCGGAATCGCGATCGTCGCATTAAAAGGATGTCGCGGCGGTCACCGAAATCCATCGGTACACAAACGGAATGTCGTCCCTCATTTTTCGCTTCACCACGTCGCCCGAGCGACTCTTTCTCATCCCTTCGACGCGGAGCTCCCAAAGAGAGAATTGCCGCGATTCCATCTTTCTTTGTCTTTCTTTCCCGTTTCGCACAGTTTATACGTGGCCCCGATGCTATCGGATCGCGAAAGAAAGGCATTTTTTCCGCGTACGTTTATTCACTCCGCGTGCGTTGTCATATCAACCGCTTGTGACAAAAAAAAAACGTTTTGTCACGAAATATTTGAATGGCGTTAATTAATTAATTAACACTCGAAGATTACGGCAAAAGAAATGGAAGCGAAAAAGATGATTATCGATCGCTCTTATTTTAATATGTTACAGTATTGCGCGCGCTGCGCAATGTGCGCAAGAATATTTATGGAAGTATTACTTTTAGAGACACAAAAAATAATTATTCGAAAATATTATGTGAATTTTAATTTTCATGCACAACGCATTCCAAAAAATTTGTGCTCTTTGTTTAATAAGATTTGTGTCAAATATCACGTGAAAAATAATTCAGCCGGCCAATCAACCTCCAAGAGAAGTATTAATATCCGCCTCCCTTTTTGCCGATCTTGGAATTCCAGAGACGTCTCTCCGTTCCTCCTTCGTTTCCCCGTTCGGGATTCGATGGATCTTGCGAACTTAGCGCGCGGGAAAAAAGGGCCTCGGCTAATTAATAGAGCGGGATCCAGACCCCGAAGGGACGACCGGGACGCCGCGCGTTTAGGACCCTTGCGAAAAATAAAATACACTCGCGGAGTAAATTAACGGTGAGCGGGGAGGGCAGGCTGCCGCGAGCTAATTAATAGAGCGAGGATCCGAGGAGGGGAGGCCCCTCGAGTGGATTCTCGAATCTCCGCTTGTTTACGCTCTTTTTTGCGCGGACGACGATTGGGAGGGGAATCACGGTTTCTGGCAAAGGTCCCGCTCATCACCTTGCGCAACGTGTCATTTACCTCATTATGAAAAATAGGCCGACAGTTTTATGCAAATTTTTTGTAATTCCGCCATTCACGCCACAATTTTGACTGGCACCGTTAATTATATAGTGGCTTGCTTAATTACTGCAACTCAGCGCTTTTTACGTTGCTATGTATTTCATCGCGCGCGATCTCTCGAGGGAATGTATAAAAGGAGCTAGAGAGAAACGG
Organism: Pseudomyrmex cubaensis; assembly: GCA_014825685.1. Taxonomy (NCBI): domain Eukaryota; kingdom Metazoa; phylum Arthropoda; class Insecta; order Hymenoptera; family Formicidae; genus Pseudomyrmex; species Pseudomyrmex cubaensis. The sequence goes on from QVOA01022223.1 coordinate 148,051, forward strand.
CTGACGATAAAAATGGCTGGTTCAAAAACGGAATTGCGAAACGGACGAAACGAATGTTGCGATGTTGGCCGCGAGATTGGCCCCGATCGATTTGTATCGGGAAACAGCTATTGGCAATCGCATGCCGTCCTCGAAACTCAGGAATCCATCGTTGCTTGATCGGATCGATGGTCTCTCCCCGATCTTCTCCTCTTCCACCTTGCTATCGTCCTCGTTTTTTCTTGGCTGTCGTTTCGCGATTTTTCGGTTCGCCAAGAACGCGGCTATATTCTCATATATCGACTGTATCGAATTATCCACTCGAAATTAAATTTAAACGAAATCACGCAATCTAAGTCACTCCCCACGGTATGCTGCGCAGTTCTTTATCTCGCAAAGATAACCGTACTACTTTAATTAATGTAAAGCAAAATTAAATTTTCAAGACGGTTCAAGCATCAGGCTGCTCTTGAGACCCTTGACGAAGTGAACCGAAGGTCCACGAAACGTCGGTAATAAAAAATGATACTAACGCGATTTAAAACATCCGAAAAGTCATTTTCAGGAGTAGTAGAAGTATCCAATTAAAACACGCAACGATATTTTCTCTCGAAGTAAAATTGTATGACGAGATCTGTATAAGCTTTAACACAGTTCACAGAGAGAGAGAGAGAAAAAGAGAGAAAGACATAAATCTCGAACGCGCGCAGAACACTTTTCTTCTATGAATGTTACTCCAAACGTCATTGATAAAACCGTGAAGCCCTTGCACCGCGTTTGCCGAAATGAAGACATCGCCGACGGATGACTCTTAATCATCGCCGACGAGTTCGAAAGTGGAGTCGCGCCGAGAAAATTACACGGTGTGTCCCTCGGGCCCGATCGTTGATCAATCACTCGTTCGAGAATCAGAAGACGGCAGCTCGTCAACACCCTCGAACGTACTCGCGACGAGATGCGCGACGAACTTTTTCTACCGCATCTTTTTCGATGATCGAGTTTTACATCCGTTCGACTTTGCTGCACATCGTCCAGTGAAAAATCGGTAACAAATGCCATTAGCGCTTTTGTTTCCAAGGAGAAAAAACATTGTTTTTACATAATTTACCGTAAATAGCATTAAGTTCTAGCGCAAATTTGTCTCCTTGCGCTGTCCTACATTTCTCGCGTCCTTCTGTATTTTTCTTTGCTCTGAGAGGCTTTCCTCAAATAACCGGCTCTTATCTGATTGGACTTTCGGATCTCGACTCTTCCCCGGGGTTTTTTAGATCATCGTGTCTTCCGCTCCTCGTATCTCGCTCGTGCTCGAAAAAAGGGTCTCCCGAAATATACGGAATATCCGCGGGCGCATCGCGTCGGTCGGCATCCGGTTGACTATTTCGAGAATATAATCACGAAACGAAGCGCCTCGTCGTTGCGGCTTCCGAGAGGGGAGTCGCGGGGAGCATCGCGGGAGCAAACGCGAAAGAAGAGAGAGGAGACGAAAAAGAGATCGAAAGGAACGCGCGCCTCTCTTCGCGAACGAAGGAAGAAGAGGCAACTCTTCTCTTCGCAAGAATGTATTTCGCGTTTCTGCGTTTCTCGCCGCGCCGTTTTGTGTTTCATTCGTTGTCGAGGAGTCCTGGCGCGTAATGAGCCGTACAGACTTCGTTATTCACGGTAGAACATTATAGTCAACGTGTCTGCGATTAATTTCTACCGTTTTCAACGTCCGATGACACAAAGTAAAAGCGATATAGAACTATAAGATTTACGGCGAGTCACGGTACATTCGTGACATCGCGATGACGTTCTATCGAAGTTCTTCGTTTCCGCGTTCTTCTTTACGCCGCGATACACTCATTTTCTTTCTTCTCGCCTTCTCTTCTGGAAAATCGATTGATATAATATACTCGTGTTCGATGCATCATAAAAAGCTGAAACGATAGTAGCTCGGACGATAAGAAATGATTCTTATGTTGTAACGATCGAAATAACGTGTAACGATGGATCGTTTGACGCTTCCCTTTCGGACTGTTTTTTTCAATCTTTCTGCGAATTCGCGAATGCGCATTTGCAGACAGAGTCGTTCGCTTTTCTCCGAGAACGGAGAAAACTCTCCGCAGACTCTCCCCGGTCGCATCGGGCTCGTCGTTAATAAATAGACCTTTTCTCCTCCCTCATGCACGCCGCGCTCAACGCCGTAACTCGCTTTCCATGGAGCTCGTTGCCTCTTCGGCGTTTTAGTAATTCGAGTTAGCTCCTCGAGTTCTCTTCCTTCTTCGTTTCCCCCCTCTGACCACTCCGCCGCTCTCTCGTCCGTCTGTTATTTCGCGCTTGACGCGAAAAGCAAGAAAAAGGAGAATCGGCGGCGGCGTCCGTGCGAGCACCGGCGCGGTGGAAACGACGACGGAGGAGAGAAGCAGCGCCGAGAGGATGAAAGAAAGAGAGAGAAAGAGAGAGAGAGAGAGAAACACGAGGAAGAAAGACAGCCGAGGTGGGTCGAAGAGGGTCGAGACCAAGACCACGAAGTCGCCGATTGTTTTAGCGCTAGGCCAAACTAAAACGGCCGGGGAGGCCCGGAGGGTCAGGGCCGTGCGCGAAAGGGGGTTGGGTACACAGATGAGTTTTTCATCGCCGCGGTCGTTCACCATTGATCGGCGCACAAATGGATAAATATCTATTGTTACGATATATCGTATTATATACTGCGCTTTGTGATTCCGGCAAAACTTTGGTATCAAAGTAACGATAAAATTATTGCCACATTATTGAATTTTATTTCTACAATTCTCTGTTTTCAGAATTTTTGAAACTATTATCAAGTTATTTTTTATTGAGAATAATTGTTTTAACTGATGATGGTCGCGATCAATACGGCCCTGCGAATTTTCCGATGCGAGAGATCATAGGAAAACGTTCTTGTTTTCCCTCTTGGCTTTCTTTCTTTGTTTGTTCGCGCGACGAAGCAAAGACGATAGGCAAGACGTTTGCGTGCCAAATCATGCGAGCGGAATCGGAGAAATTTAAAAAATATTCTAAATTTAATTACTCCCCTCTTTCTCTCCGCTGTCGACGACCCTCGATCTTTCGAAATCGAGCGAGCTGCCAATGCCCGGTGAAAAATAGCCGATTGACGAGCCGTGTTCTCCAAGTGCTTGGATCGAAGATCGACTTTTGGGACAATATTCAAGCTTATTCAGCTATTGTTTGTGGAATCACACGTATCAGTATCTAAATTATTAAAATTATCTGAAGTGTTATTTATATCGTTAAATGATGCTATTTTTAAACAAAGCTCTTGAAGTAACAAGTGTGCGCAAATAAAATGATGAGGCGTGAATACCACGACGACGCAAATGGAAGAAAATGAAGCGAAGAATCTCACAATTCTTCTCGAGCGGGTTTCAGGCGTCGATGGAAAATAGTGGCGCGCTTAATAGTAGTCCGCGCTCGTTACACGCTCGTCTAACCGCCTTGTTAAGCTAACAGTCGGTATAACCGCGCCCGGGGAATATTCAAAGTTATTGGATACGCGATCTCGTAAATCACGTAGTGCAGCGCGGCACTTTGTAAAACTTCGAAATGCTTGGTGGATAGGCGCGCACGGATAAGAAAAAAATCGCGGCGCGCTCGCTTAGCTCTCGCGCATCAAGGATGCGCCTTCACCCGGCTGTGAGGCTGTGGGTATATGATGCGCATAGAGCGAGCTCGTTGTGCCAGTTTGTCGTAAATTTCCGTTAACGAGCTGCCCGCACCGACGAGTCGCGCTCTCGGCCGCGCTTTTCTCAGGCGATATGGCGCAGAGGAAGAAGAAACACACACACACATACAAAAAAAAAAAAAAACGAGACCGTCCCGCGAGAAATATGTAACTGAGAACCCGTTGTGCGCGCGTTGCTCGCGTCCGTAATTTCCCTCGCGGAAATGAAATTGTTTATTGGCGGGCCATTATTAACGCGGACAGATAACCGACCGCCGTTGCCACTGTTGATCGACGTTGTTGGCACCGCACGTAATGCGGTTCTTGTTTATCGCACGCACGCCACCACTTGAAATTCGAAACAGATGAAGACGGATGATCGCAGACGCTTTGCTAACGACTGGCTGTGGCCAGAACCCGGCAAACTCGAACGAGTGAAAGGAGGACTTAATTCTCTAGAAAGCTAACACGAAACGATTAACGCTAATCTGGTCTTACGCAGCGCGGCATCAGAAGATTACACGACCGGCAGCAGTCGCGGGAACAAATAAAGCACAACGTTACACATCTATCATTAACAGTCGATGCAAACTGTATTACAATATGACACAATCGTAAGTAAAATATCAATTGGCAAAATTACGATAAATTGGTAATTGCAATTGTACGCGAATATTACTGATAACGTATTGAGACACGCGTTAAGTATTATATATATTGTTGTACTGATAATGTCCTCTAAAAATCTGTTTCGATCTGTTTCGACGAGTTACGTCGTAACTCATTTCAACAGCTGACATCTTCACAATTATCGATAACTGCGCTCGACAAATCGCGCTCTCCTCCGACCTTATTTGACCACGAATAAGGGTAATCGGTTTCCGATGTTTCATCTCTCGCCATCTCTATTATCGATAAATTTACCCGATGGCGAACCCCTTCAATTTTTTTCATCGCCACCCCGCGTCGCGCATCGCGCGCCGGAAAATTCACTGAATGAAGATCTATCGCGCGAGTGGGGGGGAGATTCTCTCTCTCTCGATCACAGGAATCGAATTTCTTGTTTTGACAGCGGATCGCCGATCCGTGGCGAGCTCCTATTTTGTAGGGCTCGGCGGAAAGTTTTTCGAAAGCCGAACAAAGAGGAGCGAGAAAGAGAATCTTGCGAGAAACAAGCCCCGGCGCGCGGTGGTTTCCCCTTCCGGCTATTTGAATTTGTAGAAAGGGTTCGATTCTGTTTATTTTTCGGGAGCCGTGGAGGGAGAAATTTGTGCTTGCATACATATGTGTGCGTACAACGGGAGTAGATATTGCCCGAGCGCGCTTATATCGGGTCTAATGTTACACACACGGCGCGTTTCCCCTCGTAAAAACTTTGCGCGTTCTACGTAAGTAAGTGCACGAGGGAGTGCGTTTAGTGTAAAACCGGGGAGGTGGGAACTGCATGCGGAGAAGGGACACCGAGTGCCGAGTATAAACTCGCTCGAATCGCGCCTGTGTTCCCAACGCTGAGACAAAAGCGTCACATTATAAAATTCCCATCTGCGTTATCAGTTCATCATGCGCTTTGAACATCCATATACACTCATATGTGCTCATATATACATGTACATACGTGCGATCACGTCGAAACATTCTGTCACGTACGTGCGCGAAATCACGGTTAAAGATGGCGTACTTGTGTGACAAATGAAAAGCGTTGTTAGAATAAGAAAACAAATGTTACAACGCGTCAGAGAAATAAAAGAAAAATTAGTTTTGGTTTGTTTTTTAATTCTTTCTAATAAAATTCTTTTTGAAGAGATCTTTTTTAGAGAATTACAAAAGATTTCGCAACGTTTTTCCGCAGAATTACTTTTCAAACAATATTGAATTTTATTTCCACTCGCGGCTTAAAAATTGTACCCGAATATTTGGCGTGGCAACGTCCCCTCGTTAAATTTAACACGCCCGTCATAAGTAAGGGCGCAGAGGGTTCGCGGCATTCTATAAAGGAAGGGGTTGCATAAGGGACTCCAAGGGAGGAAGGAGAAGGGGGTGAGAGGATAAGAGGGTGTATTAAGTAGTACGCGTGTAATACTGCCCCGAAAAAAATCTATACGCGACGCAGCGTCCGGCGGGACGAGGGCGAGCCGGATTAAAGAAAGAGAAACTGGTGAACCCCTCCCGTTCATTTCGCTGTGTGAGTAAAGCGATATCGGAGCCGCGATATTAAACCGAACGTGCTTTCGCAAAAGCGAAAACGACGAAGAAAGAGTTTTTCGAACGCGTATTTTAATCCGTGTTGGCAATTTTTTTGTAATCATGAAACACGATCTAGATCTCGGATTCGAGAAGACCCTTGAAAGTGCTTTTTCACCGTGCACAGTTCTTTCCTCGATTTCGCAACGCGGTGTTATTGTTCACGTGGAACGATCGCGTCGTCTAATTGCAAGTCAATCGCAAAATTGTCACGCCGATGCAAATCCCAAGACGGATATCATCACATCAATGCTCGCATCTGCAAACATCTGTTTAACGCTCGGTTCTTCGAGACAGGAAAAGACACGTGTACTCATTTCTTAAAGCCGTTACGTCGAGTTCGCGTCGACGTTGCGTAAGCTAACTGCACTGACGTTGATTGGATGAAAGAAGGTACATTAGGCGTATGCGCGATGTGGAAGAAAGACAATAGGAAGAACAAGCGAGGAGAGTTGCATTCAACAACTTTCGCATGCGTTTCGGAATATGTAATTTAAAAGTGGGACCGACAAAAAATCGACACCACACGATAATTTCTTCGCGAACAGAAAACGCCCCGTAAAAGACAAATTAACGAACGATTACGAAGATTATTCCACGCTCCACGGTGAGAGCGAAGCTGGTGATCAACGATGAAACAGTCCTTTCTTTCCCTCTCGTTGTCACCTCGCGTTACCTTCTCCGGTAAAGAGGGCGCGCACTAATTATAATGAACCCGTTCGCCACGAATGGGAGAACGGCCATAACGACGTTTATTCTCGTCTCGAATGATTCTACGGCCTACGGTCGCGCGTCGTACAATAAGAAGAGAATGGGAGTCCGCGCGCAGAAGAAGAAAACGCGACGACGTCACGCCACAACCAAGAAGGTGCTAAACGAATGACTGCGATCTCTTTGTGGCGCCAATTATTTCAGAAATGTAGTTTGAATTAAGCTTTGTCACGCCAGGAGCTAATAGACCGGTTTTAACTGCGCGATGATAACTCGCGAATCTCAGAGTGGATGAAACATCTCGAAGCTTAAAAATGCTAAGTTTTATCATTGGGAGAGCGGAGCCTCTCGCGAAGACGAACGATTCGCTCCGTCATTCATCTGTGCAAAAAAAAGGTGGTAAGGAAAAAAAGAAAATCAGATCTTTCTTTGACGTGATTACGGCGTGCATTCATCATCCTTACCGTGCAATCCGTGTAATAACGTTTACTCCGGTATCCGACGATTATTGCTCCGAGAAACGCAGCGCGCGGAGGAGGGGAGGAAAAGAAAACGAAAAAGCGCACCGAGAGAGGCATATATACTCGAGGGGGATAAAGAAGAGCGCGCGATAGATGGATGGATGGATGGACGGACGGATGGATGGCGCGCGGGAGCGGGAGATAAGAAGAAACGGAGAAAGGAAGAAGGTGCTAAACGAGTGGGTAGCGGAACGGACGGGAGAGGGGAAGGGACAGGAGAATAGTCGACCATAACGTAATTTTGACAGAAATAACGCCGCCGCGCGTTCGCCGAGAGACAATAAGTTCGCGACACTCCCGTGCGGATCTTAGAATAGTTTACTGTCGGTCGCTCTTCCTCTTTCCACTTTATACTTTCTCCTTTTCAGCCTCGTCCCTCCGTCTCTCCGTCTCTCCCTTATCCCCTACTCTTTCTCCATATTCTCCCTTTGTACGAGAATCTTCGCTCGATGCTGGCGCCGACAGCATTCTCCTAGCTCGTCCGTAACATTCGGACTGCCACGATAGAGGTCTATCATTCACTATTTATGCGATCGTTTTGGTAGACTTTTATTAATATAAATGGTCGCGATAATACAATTCGATACATTCGATACATCGTCTGTTACACACATTACAACATGTGTGGTTCAGTCACATGTATTCTACGTTTTGATACAGAATGAATGATCTTTGATAGTTTGGTCCACAAATACATCGCGTACACAAATACACTTCCGTATTCGAGGTGACCATTTGTTAGAAATCATGTTTCGCGTGCCTAACACGAAGATAAGGGAAATTAGTCTTTGTTGCGCTCGCCCATGCGGCAGAAATGCTCCCGATCGGCATCGAGTGCCCTAAACGTTGATTCTGGGTCATTAAATCACATCTGGTCGGCGGTTCCATTCGGGAAGCCATTTTTCCGGAAACAATGTCGCGACGAGGACCATCGAGGAAGGGTTGTAACCGAGGGTAAGAGGAGGCGAACCGACGCGGAGAAAGGAAAGAGGGCACGTCTGTACTTTCGTTACCCGTTCACATATATTTCTCTCTTTTTTTTTTTCACCGGTATTTAGAACCTCTCGAGAAGAAAAAGCGTTCAATGGGGGTCGCCGCGGCTAAGACGACGAATCGGCGAACGCAGCGGGCACTCGACGCATTATCCAAACACGCAGTTTCGTAGGTTACGTTAACCCCTCCGTACGTACGTACGTACGCGTGTGCGCTCGCGCGCGCGTGTAAACGTGCGTGTAAAGACGTACGACATACGCGAGCGGGAGAGAAGCGGTGCACGTGAGCGCGGCGGAGCGATGGTGGCAGCAACCGTTTCTCGACGTCTACCACGATGGCTCGTATAAAGGGTTATTCGCTCGGCCCACGGATTAAATGATAAAAAAAGGAGAGCCCCGACGACCCTGAAATACGGGGTCTTTTCAGGTTCGGGTCTTTTTGAAAATTTTAAATCCCCGCCTACCCCCTCGAACTGTCGTCCCGCTTCCACCTCTCTCCAGGATTCGGAATCGGCTCCCACTCCCCGCTCACGCAGCTTTAAGAACTACGTATAAAAGGGGTTCGGAGCTCAAAGCTGCTGGATACGAAGAGGGAGAGGGGAGAGTCTCGGTTACGTGTCGTCCTGGGTGTTTCACATATTTTTTAAGATTTGCTCTTTAAGCTCTGTCACGTCGCGCGTATTCTCCCATTTGGTGCCATTGGTAACTTGCGCGCGGTCGCGTGGGTGGCATTTCCTTTATCACGTGGAAGGAGGATTTTAAATGGTTGTTTTGCGGATACAATAACTGACGTGATAAGAACACAATAAGATTTAATAATCAAATTTTCTAAGTTGAAAGTCTAAAGTAAAACATTGTAAGAAGCGAGGCGATATTTTACATGCAGCGTCGCGCTGTTAAACAGGAAATTACTTATCGAGAGAATAATATTAGATTTGAATTTTTGCTTTGTTTGTAAATTAAACTCTTTAATTCTGTATGAACTTGGAGTAACCTCGAGCTTGTATAAAATTAAGATAAGTATTATAAACAACATGTTCGAGACATGTTTATCGCGTTCGCCAGAACGCGATAAACAATTATGAGTCAATTCCAGAACGGTTTCAGTTTATATTTTTATGCTGTCTTTAGCTGATTTTCGAAAATTGTTGATAAGTAAATATTCTAATTTTTCAACATCTCGCATAAAAGCGTGCCCATAATATAAAGCCAAAGTATGTCTAATATGAAGCAAGAAAATAAGTAAAAGTCAAATATGAAAAAAAGATAATTAATTTTTATTTTGATTTCAAAACGCGCGCAATTTTAAATTGAACACTATATATTTATGATTGCAAAATATTTTCTTTTTAAAGACGCCTTAAAGCGTAATTTATTTCACGTAGCTACATAATTCCGATACGTTTTACCGTTTGCATAATTAAGTATCAATGAAATGCTTAATATTCCCGGATACGGAGGTGAAGTTCACGCTATAGTATTACGCTGTAATATACGCTGTAGTACACACGCTTTGTTTCATGAAAAAAAAAAAAAAAAAGAAAACAAGCTGTCCGGTTTTATTCTCGATATTTATCTTCGATTGATATGACGACGCGTATGCAGACCTTGGCCGAGGAGGAATATTTCTTGATTGTATACTTGAAGTTTCGACCTGCGGCAGCAGTCAACGGATTATAAATTTGTGCAAACAATAATTTCCCGCGGCGCGTGAGAGCCAAAGGTGCCTGTAATGAGCGGCTGCTAACGCGAGAGATACGCGGTGTCGGGAGAGGTACGCAGCTGCGTTGCGTAATTACTCTGCCAAAGGATAAATTAATCGCCGTAACCGAAAGTTACGCAACCGGGTGTATATCGCCGGTGACACCGGCGCTTATTATTAAATCCGCACAACGCGTTAATTAATTTCGCCGGGGTAAGTCATTGATCTGATTTTGGTCTCCGAACTTTTCGAACGTTCGGCTTGCGGATTCGCATGGAAATAACACGAGGCGTACACAAGGCCTATATTTCATCTTGAGATACCGTCTACGCTTCATCGTTATAACGCGGCAGAATAATGCGCGCCAAATTCTCCCCTTGCCGCCTTTTTCCCTCTCTCGTGACCTTCGTCCCTCTTTCTTTGCTTTCTCTTTCTTTTCCTCTTCTTAGCCTCCCTCTTTCTCTCCGGGGCCAAATCCTTTTTCTCTTTTTGTGCCGAGGCGCGCACATACGCTCTCTCTCTTTCTCTCTCGTGCAGAAACGCACGAGCGGCCAATGTACGCACGTTCCCTCCAATTCTGACGGCACATATACCACCGCGACGAGAGCGGAGGGAGTCCCCGCGAGCCACACGAGAAATATTCGACAATTTTTAAACTCGTTCCTGAACACATCCGAACGTGCGCGCGGCGCGCGGTCGGCACAAGTGGAAATTTCTGAGAATTGACCTTCTCGTTCTGGTAGGGTGCACCGAACGCTGGATGACGTGACAAATGCTCTAAGGTTATAGAACATTGGCGTCTGGTCAATGTGACATGTAATTTTTTATCGCTCAGTGATTGGCTCCGACAAATGTCTCATAAATTAATGAAAAGCACTTGCAAATTACTATTTATTCTCGATTCGCGCGTAATTTAATGTTCACGCGCAATTACATATTTGTTGATACATTTCATGCTATCTAATTTTGTAGTACAGACTCTAGGATGTTTTTTTTTTTTTTTGCACACAGTATCGACATTTTATGCTTCGAGAAAGATATTATCATCGAGAGTCGCGGAAGTGTCTTACGTCCGCGTGCACATTCAAGACCATGCGCGCAAATAATAAAATTTAAATACATCTCGGCAAGAAAATGCAAATGCGATCGCTTCGAGAGCGCTTAAACTGTAGAATCATTCGTTTAGGCGCAAAAAAAAAAAAAAAAAAAAAAAAAAAAAGCGCATTACCTCGAGAGATAATTATCGCGAGCGAGGATTGGTCAACCGAATTGCGTCTCTCGCGCTCAATATTTTCTTGCGTGCGGCGGCTGTGTTTCGAGCCTTTTAGGAGAGCTATGAACGCGCCTCTCGTCGAGGTAAATGCTTACGCGCCTCAGCTTCGCCCGCGGCCACGCCGCGTTTTTTGCATACGCGTATTGCGATCGGCCCGATAGTTTTTTACCTCGACCATTCTTTCTTCTCTCCCGCGCTCTCTTTTTTTTTTCGCCCTCTCTTTTATTTCGCGACGTGCACCTTCGTCCCCGCGCCCTCGCTCGCCGAACAACCAGTTTTCGTACGCGCGCGGGAGAGAGTGTGGCGTAGGTCGACGAACGGCGCGCTCATAATTCTCGGTATGTGTATCACAAGTCATTCGCGCTGATATGCGTTCTCTGGTGATGTGAGCGCAAACCGTGCAGTAGATAGATATTGTCGAGAACGAATATACCGCCAAGTATGTATACACGGTCGGTAAAATACGATGGCTATGCCGCCGCATCATCTGCGGAGGTGGTGTACCAGCAATCCATATTGTACCGATCAAATGTGTCTTACCAATCCGTTTGACTATTGCTCGCAGAATATCCAACGTAGATTTCTATAGCAGTTTGTAATCCACTGAATAATTAACAAGAAAAAATGTTAAGTCTTTAAAAAATAACAAATTAGTAAAAATGTAAAACTAAATACTTTTTGATTTATTATATATTATACAAAAGTTTTAGTTGTTATGTCTATGAAATTAACGTAACTTTTTAGAATAAACTGTCCAGTAATTGACCGCATATCAGGAAATTATCATTACACAAAGAAATATATATATTACAATCTGATAGGGAGAGACAGGAAGAGGTCTCAAAGACACGGAGAGACACGGAGAGACAGGGAGAGGTCTCTCCGTGTCTCTCCGAGACTAAAAATAAATGAGCATAAATAATAATTAATTATTAATTTGACTTTAAATAGAATAAAAATAAGTATGATCATCTACTAGACTTTTATGCGCGTTGCATATAATTAATTTAAAAATAATTACAATAAGAAAAAATAATTAACAAGATTATCTCAATAAATATCTGAAAAAAATTAATTTTGAATCTACTTTTACCAGTTTTATCGTTATAAGTAAATTTATTCAAGGATTATTCCTAAACATACATAAATTCGGTCATTTGCTAATTGATTTACTTCACTTTAAATTAAATAATACACTTTAAATTAAATAATTTAAGAGTTTTTTAAATTTATTTTATGCGCAATTTAAAATAATTCCGAATTAATTAAATGAAGCTGATATTTCAAGTATCTGATCATTCAATCTAAATATTTTTTCATTTGTTACAGCCTTACTTCGGCAAAGTATGTCGCCGGTTGCGGATTCATTGATGGGCGGTTCGAAAACGTCGGTGTCTCAACCCATCATCGACTACTCCCGGTACGTGAGGAGATATACATCTGGTCAAGAATGCGGCAGTGCGTATTGTAAGGAATTGGGCTGTAAAGAACATTTTCATTGTCTCGACTGTAGCGGTCGCGTGTTCGTGAAAAAGGAAGAGATGATCAGGCACTTCAAGTGGCACAAGAAAAGAGACGAGTCTCTTCAGCACGGATTCATGAGATACTCGCCGACGGACGATTGCTCGGAAAAGCATCCGGGCCGAGTTTGTCCTCACAATCGAAAGCAAACTCACTATCATTGCATACACGAGAATTGCGACAAAGTATACATATCGACGTCGGACGTGCAGATGCACGCGAATTACCATCGCAAGGACTCGGCCATCATACAGGAGGGCTTTCAGCGATTTCGAGCTACGGAGAGCTGCGCAACCGATCACTGTCCGTTCGTTGGTCAACGAACCACGCACTTTCACTGTCGGCGACCGGGATGTCGATTCACGTTTAAAAATAAGGCCGATATGGGTAAGGAATTGACGATTAACGACTGCATGATTAATGCTTCTCGATGTTCTAGGTCGTAACTGTCGTCAATCAAAAACCTTTCACTACATAGACTTAACAGATCGAGAGTTTTTAGAGTCAATTCTTTTCACCGAGAAATATGATTCCACACTGCTAAAATTATATTTGACACGTTTTATTGTCCTAGTTTCAGGTCGTCACGATTTCATCAAGTTTCCCTTTTTTCAGACAAGCACAAGTCTTACCACATCAAAGACGAGCAGCTGTCGCGCGACGGTTTCAAGAAGTTCATGAAGTCGGAGGCCTGTCCGTTCGAGCAATGTCGATTTTCCCGTGTCTGCAATCACATTCATTGCATACGGCCGCACTGCAGCTACGTTCTGCACTCATCTGGTCAGCTCTTTTCGCACAAGCGGAAACACGAGCGTCACGAGTCGGAATTGGCATATCGGAAGTACAAGCAGGTCAGCGCAGTCGGTGGTATTCGTCCACCCGGTTCGTGGGCGCCAGATGAATTGAGCTCTCAGAGTCTGTCCTTGAGCCTGAACGGCGAGAGCTCCAACGAGGGCAGAGGTTCTCCGTCGTATTATTCTCTGGATGATTCCTTTCAAAGCGCGAGCGATCTGGCTATGGACCTCACCGCTCCGACCACTACCGTCACATCCAGCGGAAGTTCCTCCAGTCTCGATCAGCAGTCGCATCAGCAATGTCAACAACTCAGCCCCGCGGAATTGACGTATCTGATACCGGCCACTTCGGAATGCGCCTGCAACGTGGGAAAGGAACATCATCATTGCGGATTGGACCGCTGTGGGGCCACTTTGAAGGATCCACGGGAAGTTCGGGAACACTTGAAGGAACACGAGACTCAAGAACGCATAACGGACGCTTTTTTCGAAGAGGGCGGTTGCGACGACAGTTGTCCGTACGCGGACAAGGAAAAGCATTATCACTGCAATTGGGAGAACTGCCGAGAAGTGATACTCTCCACCGATAAACCGTTCCGTAGATTGCAGCATTACAAAATTCACGAGTACAGTCGACAATTGAACCTCTCGTGTACTTCTCACGCTCTTTCTTCCGACGTTACGTTGACCCACCTGACCAATATCGACGCGATGTTCAGGCGGAAACGTGGTAGACCGCCGAAAAATCGAGTGATAGAGATCTGGTCGGGTGGCGACCCCGCGACGCACACTCATGACTCGCCGCAAGCGATTTTCACTAGTTTCAAACTTCCAAAACCACAAACTCCCAATTTAACGCCAAATCCGTTGATGGAAGATCGAGAGGGCAGCGTGTCGCCTTCGAACAGTCTAGGCGAGCCCGAAGGATTCGCTACGTACAATCCCGAAGGATGTCCGGACGCGGCCTGCGTCTTTCGATCGACCAGGCATCATCATTGTTCGCAACCGCGATGCTATTTTTCCACCGAGCGGCCGGAACAACTGCTCATGCACAGCAAAGATTTTCACGACAACGTCGACATACCGCCGGGCTTCGCTTTCTACGACAAGATGGTCGATTGCCGACTGGTCGGCTGTCACAGCAATCGTGTAAATCGACATTTCCACTGTACCAGACCGAACTGCGGATACTCATTTGTGAGATATTCGACGATGGCGTTGCACGAGAAGCAACATTCTGGTTACGCCGAATCCTGCGGTCGAGGAATCGAAGAGTCGAGTAATCAGGAATGTCAAACGCAACTTCAGTCGTTAGTTCAGGAGACGAAACCGAGAATTCAGGTGAAAAATCCGGCCGAACTGATCGAAAAGCCGGACGAGACCTTGATGGCAAGCGATCAGGAAAACAGGTCGATGATCGAGGATAAGGAGTCGGAACTTGCGAGTCCCGATAGCGGCAAGACTACCGGTGAGCATAAGAAAAGAGAAAACAAATTAGTGCGCTCTGATGTTTATTTATGAGCAAGTTTCGTTTGGTAGTGATTTTTTTTTTTTTTTTTAAGAACACAACAGAAACTTTTTCTTCTATTCAAGTACATATGCATGCATCTTTGCACGTAGTCGCGCACCAATGTATCCATCGTCATATCTTGCACTTGTCGTCAAAGTAGAATATTCTTCACTATTTTTCCGATGTTTGGTTTGTCTCATGAGACTGTTTTATCGTTTGATTTTCTCGATATGTATATACTGTTTGTACACACGGTGGTTGTATTCATATAGCGGGCGGTATATTTGAAGTGTTGGTTGTTTGGTTGATTGTTGCTAGTGGTGAGGGCGGCTGGCACCTATTATCCGGTCAGCGGACCGCCGAGTGAACCCGCACTTCCGGGCGTCGTGCTATCCATGCGAACTTCCGTGCACCAAGGTTCGTCTGTCTCTCTTTTGAACCAAATTTTGTGCTTTTGAGAGTGTTCGTGTATTTGTAAATTATAGTATCTTCTTTGTCTCTCGCGTTTACGTCCCCCGTATGATCTGTTATATCAAGACGAATTTTTCACGTTGCAGAATCGCCAGTTATGCCGTCATTGAACTCAACTTCGCCACACACTCTCTACGGACCGGAACAAAGCTGCAGCAGGCCGTTCTGCAAGCTTAAACGCAAAAATCATTATCACTGTAACGCGTGCAATCAAGCTTTCTCTGAATTGGATCGCTTGGTCGCGCATATAGCGAAGCACTCGACCGGAGCCATCCTCAGCCAACAACAACACGATATGGTTAGTCCGTCGCCCAATCAGCTGCAGCACGACTACATCACGCAACTGTCGCAGAAACACGACTTTATGTCGCCGAACGCTCAGATAGCGCAGAACATTCAGAACTTTCAGAACCAAATGCAGCGGCAGATGCAACAGAGTCTCAGCCAGCAGTCACAATCGCCGAAAGATATCAAGCTGGAAAAACCGAGATGCAGCACCGACATCGGCGTGCAAAATGTGCCGAACGTTAAGCGGGAACCTCCCGAAATTCCTCCTAGAGAAGAAGGCAACAATTCCGCAATGGATAGTCACGAAAATGGCCAATTGCCGCAACCACCGATCCAACCGCCTGCAAATGTGCAACAGCCTTCGGTACCAACGAGCTTCGAGCTCGACCTAGCCCACGGCTTTCACTTTCCGAGTCCCGCTGTGATGGCCGCTATGAATCAACAGATCGCTCTGATGAATCAGGCCCTACCGCCGTTTCTTCAACACGGTGGAATGTACGCCGGTGGACCCGGGCTGATGTTCGCGCCTGGTTTACCACCGACTAACTTTCTTCCACCTGCGAGAGACGAGAACCCTCTCGCTTCACTGGCAGCTAATCTCAATCTGAACAAGAGATCTCTCTCGCCGCCGGACGCTAACTCGCCGGAAGCTAAGAAGCAGAGACTTCATCACTCGATGCGCATGCTGAAGGATGAGCCCGTGCCAGAGGGATATGTTAGGTTAGCATTGCTTAAAATAGATCTTAAAGATTTTCATGTGAAGAAATAACTTAATATTTTGATCGCTATTATTGTTGTTTACAGATTCAGGTTTAATGAAGACTGCAGGTATCCTCATTGCGGTTATAGAGAGCATCAGACTCACTTCCACTGTATGCGTCAAGACTGTGGTTATTCGTTCTGCGACAAAACTCGTTTCGTGCAGCACACCGCGAGACACGAACGACTGGACACTCTGATGGGAGGTGACTTCCAGCAGTATCGGGCGAACGTGCCCTGTGGCAGAGCTCATTGCGCGTACACATCATCTCTCGGATCGATGCAGAATAAAGCGTCGCACTTCCACTGTTTGAAGTGCGACTTTGTCTGCACGGATACGAACAAAGTGGTCGCTCATCGGCGACAGCACGCCAAGTTGGACAGTATCGCAGCAGCAGGCTTTCAGAAGTTCACGCCCAGTCAACCCTGCGGGTCCGGACAGTGCCAGCATTCTGGCAAGCAGACTCACTATCACTGCCTGCAGTGTCAATACGCGGTGCTGGGCCTGGCGCAGATGTCGGCACACAAGTACCGACACATGGACACCTAACGATCTCTCCCGTAGAAGTTCCGCGCGAGGCGGAACGCCCGAATAAAGCATTACCTTGGTCCCTGTAGACATTCCCTAGAGAATGGCGCGGCCATCTTCCCCCGACCAGATGGAGAATCGTGCGTAATCGATAACGGGGCTAGTCAGTGACTTTGTTTCAACTCGATGCCCACCGTCGACACTTGTCCCGTGAAAAAACTCCGTTTGGTCGAAATTGTGAAAGAGACCCGTAAAAGACATGAAAATTCCTAGTCCCTACAGACATTCCCCGAAAGATCACTCGTGTGCCTTGATCGTTCACGATCGAGTTATGTTCCTGGTAATGTGAATGATCAGCGGCAATCGATACAGGGGGCTAGTCAGTAACGTTTATCTTCAGGAGAAATATATTAAATAAATGAAGACTTTCGAGGGTTAAGATACTTTTCCGTAACAACGTCGGGAAAAAAAAGCGTTGAGGCAACTCGGTCTCTCCGTACTTAGAGTCTGAATGATGCGAACAGACGATTTAAGAATCGAAACGAACGATCGCATTATCGAGCACTGTTTTCCAGATTCTAGAAAACACCTTTGAGTGTTTGAACAAGATGGAACTTCGTATATAAAATTCCATCGTCTGTTGACAACGTTTATATATTAGTCGAATCTCAAAATACATTTCTATCATATATTGTATTATGGAAATTGAAAAGAAGGAACGAGAGACGCGAGAAAACGTGGCGTAGCACCTAAGACAATAATACGAAGACAAGCCTATAACTTGTAGCTTTAGCACAAAAAAAGACAAACTACGATATTTAATAGGAAGAGTTAAACGGAATTCTGTACATTTTTTCCCTTTGTTAGTATCATCCTGTGTACCCTCCGCGTGAATAATCCTTACAATGATCAGGAAATAATTTCTTTATACGCAAAACGAAAAAGTATGTCATATAATCTGAGTAATTATTTACGAAATTAAGAATTAGTATAAAAATCGATTTGACGGTTCGTTTTATCGTATTAGAAAAGCAAAAGAAAAAGATATTATTATCCTATCCTCTCGTCTTTAGATAGATACGCTTACTATAATATTATTATGTCGGTATTATTATATGTAGTACGTATTATTATTTGTGGTGTTTTCCATTGCACAATCGATAACGAGAAAACTTAATATATACATATTGGCTCTTATTTTCGTGAAATGTAAACTACTCTTATTATTATCTTAATCGTCTTATATTTATAAGACGTAAAATTTTATGTTTGTTTTATTTTATTTTTGTTGCAATCACGAATTGTTTGAGTTGTTTTAGTTGATTGTGCAATGAATCAATTGATTATGATCTATTGCAACGTTATTATGCGCTCAAAGTGTGACAAACTAAAACGATATCGTACGTTTATTTTCTGACTGGATTATATTCAGGAGGGTACGCGATGAGTATATCACAAGCAGTATTGATAAATCGAGAATTAGAAAGACTGCGAGCCGAGACATAAAAGAGAAAGAGAGAGAGAGAGAGAGAAAGGGAGAGAATAGAGCAAGGCAGAGCGACGATCGTTGAACGATCAGATAAAAAAAAAAAAAAAAAAAAAAAAATATTTGAAATGTATTCTAAAATACGGTCGCTGATCGACATAACGCAAAGCCGTTTAATATATATGTGTATTATATATATATGTACGTAATGTGATGATTGGTACGAATTTTTAAAGGAGCAACAGATTTCTCGCGCTTCTATTTCCAAAGTATGCTCAACGATGGTACGATTCTGTCTACTTTCATTTTTACGAAATTTAGTTTTGCATTTAATCTAATCTCGTCGTATACTTCTTATCAAAAAGCGTTTTTTTTTTTTAATTTTAATCTTAAAAGCAATACGAACGATTTAAAACGAAATAATCGTATCAATTAATTACATAACCAATTGATTCTATTTTATTTGTTAAATGAGATACGCGCGCGTTCTGTCTGTGTATTTTTGTGTATATAAAACATAATATATCATGGCAAGAGATAATAACACCGGATGAATGATAAGGAGTATCCGGAGAGATCAACACGAATACGAAAGATACTAGAAGAGACACACGCATATTTCCTCGGCGGACAATTGAAACGTAGTGTGAAAAATATTACGCGACTGCTCGGCGAGGGACGCGCTAGGGTGCCTTTAGAACTTTTTCCAAACTCTTTTTATAGTGCCGTGCCTTAGCGAATTTTAACGTACAACGTAACACGCAGTAGGATATTTGTTCAATGTATCATAATAGCAACAAAATCAACAACTGATAGTCGCGCGATCACATTTTAGAAAAAATAAATCAAGACACTGTGTGAAAATCAGATTTTTTAAAATAAATATATAATAAACTTTTTAATATAGATATAAATATATTTTTGTTCAATATGTTCGCGTCGATTTTGACGATCGTACTGTCTGGATTAAATTTTCATCTGGAATTAATTTCTCTCGAACTAATTGATATCGAAAGACGATTGTAGATTTAGCAATTGGATGTTAGTGCCTTAAAGAAACATTAACTAGATGAAACAATCGCAGAGTATAGTCGCTGATATTTAAATGACCATTTTAACGTTTTTACATTTTATACAAAATGCCTGCGATTTGTGTTTAAAATAAATCATATACTTCGTATATGTCACAAATTAAAAATTTTTCTAATCTTGTGTTTATGAAACCAGATCTCCAAGAGTGCAAACAGATGTTTAGAATTGTAAACAAGAACTTCTTATTGTAGAATCTGCTTATGTTTGCACATTTTAAATAGTAGAAAACGTCGTAAAGAAATTTATTACATCAGACAACAGAAAACTCCGTTTTATGATGAAACTTGTACTTTGTAATGTAATTCGAAACGTATTTGCTCTCAATTGAGAAAACATCGTTACAAAGTTCTCTTCTTTTATCGTATTACATGATAATAATCCGATAATTTATATCTTTCTCTGTAATTTATAGTAGACATTAATCGACCGCGAATTAAAACTTCGAAACCGATATCGTTTCTGCGAAAAATATGCGGTGTCAAAGTTTATTAACCGGTAAAAATGCAAATTTTTAAAAACTAGATTGAATCTTCTATGTAAAAAAATGTCACATATCGAGAGTCTTGTAATAAAAGAAGTCGTATCGTCGAAAATATGTCTTGTCTCAGCAGAAGTGTATCAATTTGTGTAACGGCAATATCGTAAAACGAGTATAAGACGCTGTATGTGGAACTGAACATTTTGCAATGAAAACTTCGTTTATTGCAGTTGTAAACGTATGTTATTAACATACGTTTTGCACGGCTCATAGTCATAAGTTATACGAAATGTTGAAAGCGATAATACAATTATCTCCTAAACTTTATAAAAATCTTTAAAACGTGTAATTATTTACATTAAAGAACACAGTTTCTTCATTTATACAATCCTAAGAAATCTTTAAATTATCGTTTAAATCATTGTCGTTCCTTAAAAAATTGTTAAGACAAGTTCAATAAAAAAAAACACAATTTCTTATGTATACTTGTAAAGGGCGAGTGAATTTTACATAGTTTACTTTTAATTAGGCTTTTTTAAATGTCGCGCGCGCCTTTAGAGAAATTCTACTTTTATTACGATTTTAACAATTTTTCCATTTTGCAATAACAAGTTCACAATTAGCCAATGAGACGGATCTATTGCGGTGACCAAGAAGGGCCGACAGGTATCCGATACGGCCGACTGAGCAGATCCCTTGGAAACGAGCCGAGAATGGACTCGATGTTTTATTAAATGTTTCTTAAATATTACAATAGTAGCATTCCATAGCAAGTCGATAGTCATCCTGTCCACGTCGACGGTGCGTTTCATTATTCCTTACGCGGCAGGTTATCAAAAATCGCGGGGAAAGTTCGTTGATCTCGCGGTATCGCGTGTCGTATCCGTGCGATGTAATGTGATAGCGAAGCGGATACTAACCCCAGAAGTAGAAGAAAAGAACGAAAACGCAAAGCCGAAGATACAATATATATATATATATACATATATATATCGTTCGCATCGGGAACGTGGAGAGGCTGAAGTCCAGCCATTAAACGAGTGCCATAAAATCAAGAGTCGAAGTACAGTTTTACTATGTTAAGTCGCGAGAGACTTGCGCGGGACTATGGAAGAATTAGGCATGGTGGTCGATGTAGACAAATCTGTATAATATTTATTTAGTGTTTAGAGTCGGAAGTGCGTGAAGAAACGAGCGAAACCGGATCGAGTGATCGAGTGAGAATAAAAATAAATAAATAAAAAAAAAAACAATTTGTCTGCTCGAAATGTGTCATTACGGGAGACAAATTCTGATTGAACGTTGAGTGATAGAGAAAGAGAAAAAGAGAGTATAATTAAGTATATAGTAACGATGTATAATGCCTTATAAATATTGAGAGAGAGAGAGAGAGAGAAAGAAAATGAGAGAGATAGAGAAAGATAGAAAAGAAAGCGCTATTATATATATAATATATATAATTTATATATGTGAAGATAATGTGTTATATATATTATCATATATAATATGAAATATATACATACATACGTGGTTATATACTTCGACGACGGAAGCAAATCGAGAGCAAAGTGAAAGAGTTGTATACCAGTAGATCGTACTATATTCGGAGAAGCTAGAAAGAGATCGTGTATGATCGTTAGTATTATATGTGCTGTATGGAGATCTAAGAGAGAAAGACAGAGAGAGAAAGAAAGAGAGAGAGAGAGAAAGAGAGAAGAAACTATTATATAATTTTACCTATTATTATATTATTATAATTATTATATTATACTGTTTAAGTTTTCTGCCCGTCAGGCCCGTCCTGCGACCTTCGAATCTACAGGACGAGTGTGCGGACATTATACTGTGTATTATTCTCTATTATTATTTTTATTATATTATATATTATTTGATGAAGGTGTTTCCTCGTCAGGTCCGCTCTGTAGTCTTTATATATCTACAGGTCGGGCGTGCGTGAGCCCTATTATTATTAATTATTATTACATTAATGATTATGGAACCACATCTTATGTAGCTGTGATTTTGCTTTCAAGAAGTAAAAATTAAAACTATTTATAGCAACTGAGAAAAATTATGTGATAATTTTTTATCCAGCATTTCCCAGTCCGTGTTTCTTGTAGCGTGTTTTAGATATTGTAAAACAGATTGAGAGTTATGTATCAAGATATATACGATAAAAAATCTGTATTGTAGATCGATCATTTGGAAAACTTAAGAATTTTTTTTATTCCAATGTCGCCATTAATTTTTCTGCTTCGCAATGAGAATCTCAAATTTCATCGCGTCGCATTTGGCGCGAAACATTGCATGCTGAAACTTCGCGCGTCTAGTCTTCCACAAAAAACGCTCGGCGCAAAAATGTCATCGGGTTAAGAGATTTATCATATTATCAGTATAATTGCATACTTGAGAAAGATACTGTACATGTAACGATAAAAAAAAGTACATATAAAAAGTTAAAAAAAATTAACGTTAAACAACATGTTTTATTGTTGATAAACTTTCATCCTTATAAACGTTTAGCAACTTAATTAAAAGCGCGTGCATGTTTAATTGAAACAATTGAAATACAGTATATCGTATAATATGTTTGCATCGAAATTGCGTACGTGAGGATATGACAAAATTCTTTTCAATAATGAGATAATTAACAGTATGATTAATACCAGTGTGAGTGCAGATAGTGTCAGTAACTTTACAAGATACACGAATACAATTCAAGGTTAAGAAATTGAGTGAAAATTTATTAGAAGAACTGTATAATTATAACGTTTCGCGTATCCACGTTCAAATGATCACAGATCCGTCACAGAAAGTTTTGTGGTTGACCCCAAAAAGTGTGTGGTCGTTACATTTCTAGCCACAGAATCTTGTGGCTCTTTTGAGATTGGTCAAAAAATGTTGCATATGCATTCTAACTATAGATGCTGTCACAAAACAGGAACATTATCTCTTGCAATTTGCTATTATTGTGTGATTTATAATATCAAAAAGTTATTACATAAAGAATATAAAATAAATTTTTGTTCTATATAAAATTTGACTATAAATCACTGTTGTTAAATCACTGTTTGTATAATATAAATATATCAATGAATAGCCGCATACTTGTCTCCGGGTCAAGTATATCTGCATAAAAAGAAACGACTATGAAGATGAAAATTTCCCAAGCACGTGATTATTTCGTGATGAAAGATGATTGATGAAATAGGACTATATGTAGGCGCGCAATTCTATATGCGTCCACCAATTCTATAGTTTGATCTTATCTAGTTTTAATATAGGAACATATATATATATATGTATATTATATATATATTATATATATATATATATATATATATATGGGAAACAGCATCGTCCATCAAAATCTTTCAAATCTGTGATTTCTGCTTTGCGTTTTATCTTTTACAGAACTTGTATTGCCGAACAATTAATTTTAAACTAATAAATATGATATAATTAATTTTAAATAATAAAATCTAAAAAAAGAAACAAACAAAAAACAGAATTTTCATTATAGAAGAAAAAAATTAGTAATAATTTTTAATATAAACGGTTGATTTTATTTATAAGTTAATGACAAATTGTTATTTTAGTGCTTTTTTGCAACAAAAAATGTTATTTAAGCTGAGATTACATCATTCGTGCGTTGTTTCTAAACGCAAATAAATGCGTTTGCTTCACGTGTCGAACACGAGCGGATAACGATTGGTGATAAATTCGATTTTCATACATGTGCGGTCTGTATGATTGCGGACACAAGTGGAAGAAACCAACGAGAGACAAAACGACGCGTTTGTGATATTTGTGCTAAATTTGCACGCTATGGTGGCGAACAGATTCAAGAAGAGTAATCGAAAAAACAAGAAATGTGCACATGTCTGTACATACAAAACTAAAGCACTTGCAAATAGAAGAAAATTCACTCAGTAGACGTGGAAATTTAATTATCTAGAAATATTTACGTAGAAAAATTTTTATTATTCAGCTTTTTCTTGTCGCTGTCTTATTCTGTGTCGTTTATTTATGAAAATCAGTGAAAACATATAATGTTCATTTACGATAATGAATTACGATCAAAAATTAATATACTTTTAACATAATAAGATTAACATACTTTAGGATTACTTTACTTAAATATACTCTAACACATTAAGATACTTTAAGATTAATTTAATTTACTTTTAATATAATTTTAATATATTTTGTGATTAATATATTTTTATATCAGTTTATTTAGTGGAAACTTTCTATCAGTATTGATTGTTACGCGCGTCGTACGAACATACATATGTATACAGGTATATATATCATCTTAATGGAAAGCTTCTAACTTCAGATTAAATCATCAAATAAAATTGTGATATCTGTCTGTAGTCTACTACGAGATATCAGTAGCGCAACATTGTTGTGTCTACATTGTGAAACACGATCATAGACGACCTGAATCACTCCCTTCGTCGAATAATCATTTAGGAACATGCAAGGAGTCACGCACGACGCATGTTGTGCAGCCTTGAGAAAAAAACAGCGGGGTCAATAAATCTGATTCAAAACGTATTTAAACATTTTTTTTTCTTAAGCGTGTCTGCTACTGTGTTTTCGCCAATTTTTATTTGCTAAAAATTATGTTTACTGATAACGATATCTCGGTGCCACAACTGTACTGTACGATACCGTAAAGTTTGTATTACTGTCTCTTCTTTACATCTCTCTTCTTCTCGTGATCACGCGTTTCCCGCGTGCAAGCGCGGAATCTACGCGTCGATCGTGTGTAAAGGAAACCTTCCGCATCTTTTTCAAACCGGAGCGCGGTCTTTAGTTTCATTTTACGGTAGGTAGGTTTTCTGCGTTTATCTACCTGGGCGATCAGGTAGTTGTTACTTTGAAAATGAAGTAATAGCGTGACTGCGATTAATTGCGAATAGCATTTCGTTTACGGTTATGTGATCTATTTATGTAAATATATAAATAACATGTGTTTTGTGACCAATTTTTCTTCTGTTATCAATAGTTACGTGAGGCGCGCATTTACTTCCATTCTTTTCAAATTAAATATAGCTTTCTCGTATTAGTGTATGATTTTGTCAATGTTTATTGAATCTGCTAATTGCATTTTTGCGTTTTATTTATTTAAAAACACAACAAGACCGTTAACATAATATATTTATATATTATATTTATAATTAAATATTATATTTTATAACTTATGTATCATATAATTTATATATTACATATTCTTTATAATATATTTCTAATATGAAGAAAATTTAAATGTGCTAAAACATTAAGTAAACTTGCATACTATTGTTACAAATATCACACGTGGAAAGAGCCAAGATGTAACAAATTGATTAATATATTTCTAATTCTTATATTTAAAAATTTTTGATATTTCGTGGTAAACAAATTCGAGCCATATCGGTACAACCAAATTAACCGATCGATCGACAACTTTGGTGCCGAAACGGTAAATGTTAAGTAACAACATGTACACTAATATATACGCAACAGAGGAAGTTATCTACGATAATATCAAGGACGTTCGATACGTGCGTGCCGAAAGACTCGTAATCGTGTTCTCCTCGCCCAAACGGCCCTTTTCCGTCCTTGGCGTTCACGCCGACAATACATCGATCCTCGGAGCCGACGAATCCGCTTCCAGCTCCGACAGAAGTCACTGTCCGGAGTGGGTCGTGTTCCATATCGCTGGTAGAGTTCGAAGTAAAAGTAGTGGTGGGACAGCTTATATTGTCAGCCGACACAACCGAAACCAGTTCAGTTTAATGTGAGACTGGGTAGGCAAGCATTCTCGTGGCGCACCCTATTCGAAGAAGCAGTAGCGTCTTTTTCAACCGCGTGTTGTATTATTGATCGGAGAAGCGTTCGTCGGAAGCTCGGCGCGAAGAATGGGCATATTTCGCGAATTTCCTATAGTCTTCAATCTCTACAAGAAATACAGTTAGTTCGTGGCCAAATTTATATCGCTCGTACGAAATAAATTAAGTATTTTAACCCGTTTATTTATCCGCGACCGTACCAGACAGTGTCGCTAAACACACACGCCATCGCTGACATAACTGCTGAGGTGAGTACCCTCGTCTGAATTATACGCGATAGTTACGTTCGCAACGACGTCAAGACCTTGACGATCTCGATGAAATTTCCGGTCGATTATATAGTTGATATCGTCACTTTAATCGCGATATTTAATCCAAGCGATATCAATCGACATCGCGTTCCGCATCTAGGAACGTAACATTAAACGCAGGTTTGCGTATTCGTGTCGCGTTTCTTAATTTAGCAATGTGACACATCAAGCACATACGCGCCACGTAATGCGATTTTTACGTGTCGCGTACTTACATGCAAATGTGTCTGAATATCTTTACATATATTGCCATTTATTTTAATTTTTTTTTTTTTTTTTTTTCCTATTGCGTAAGATTTCAAATCAAGATGATCAGAATACCTTTCTCGTGATTAACAATTACAAAAACAACGACGACAATATTTGACTATTGATTGGTTCGTGTTGCGCTTTGAACTTTGCTACGCACGTTTCACGAAGTTTCTCGTCAGCTTATCTAGTGTCTAGAATTGTATTCTATTTGGTTTCTAACAAACTGCAACATTTATCTATTAACTGTTTACTTCTATGGTATCTGTTACGCATATTTATGTAAAAGCGTTTTTTAGCCGTCGCGGAATGTTCGATTTGAAAGAAAATCGAAACTTGCGAGACGAGTGAATCCCCGGGTTGAATTATTTCGGATTACGGTGCTGCTAATCCACTTTGCTGACGAATAGCGAAAGGGTTCTTATGTGCTTGTTATCACTCGTTAACTTGCACCGCAACCCACGACACAGCGCGCGAAATGCACGCAGTTGCGACACAGCTCGTCGATCGAGAAACAACTCCGCAGAAAAGTTCTTTTGGATTTTTCGTCACTTTGGCGCTATTGAGCAGATATATTGGAGAGATAAATATAACATATTTTTAATCTGATACATTTAAGTTTCATAAGTCGAAGCAAAAGCGTTTTGTTAATTTAGTGTGAACGATTTGAATCTCGCTATTTCGATCGATCGGTTTTTTCAAATTTACATGCAATCGGTGCGTGTAATACACGTAATACAATAAGTATATTAGATAATTATACGCGACGTAATTCCGTGCAAAGATTATAATTCGAAATCAAAACTCTCGAAACGGTTCTGAGAAACGATTTGCAAAGTCACACGTAACTTTTCGTGATCGACTCGATTAATCTCGGGTCAAGAGGGGTTATCAAACAGTGACGCCTTTTTTTTAAAGCATGCAGCTTTTACATGTCGAGTGCATGAACGAAGATTCCTCAGTGTAACTCGAAACGTTCGTTGGTGATCCTCCAGCCAAAAAGTTCTGATCGTCAAAATCGATTAATAATCCCGACTGGTCTTTTACACATCATCACAGTTAATTTCTATCCGCTACTATTCGTTTCAATCCGATCTTGAGTATCTCCTCAATCATTCATCAAAATTCTTCGATAAGTAAAATGTCTGCAAACAATTGTCCACCAACCATATGTATTTTTGTTTCAGGTGATTTTATCATCAATATAATCTTCAAAGAAAGATTATTTTCTACGATTGTTTTTTTATCGTATAGAAACTGCAGACATTGAACAGCAAGATCGAGATATTGGAGATAATGGAGAAAAAGGATATTCTGAGCAGAAGACCTACTCTTGTCAGACGAGTTTCCGATATGTTTAAAGGTAAATATAAATAAACATTTCGCTTCACATTTATGTTTTTACTCAAGACTTTTATCATCTTCTTTACTGTGACCTTTTTCGCTCAAGTGAGCAATCAGTATATGGCGACAGATTTATTATCGTAAACTGAAAACTTCGTGTACTTTATTTTTTTTTAATTTTTTATTTTTTTAATTTTTTTTTTTTTTTTTTGTCTTTTGAAATGGTAATATATTTGATCTACTTGCTATCTCAGCGTGCGCTCAATCGCGTGCAAATTAAGACATATGTATGCGAGTATCATGAACGAACTTGTTTTCGGCACGCGAACGAGATAGTAAACATATGTATAATACCGTCCGCGCTGATTTATCAATTTCCATTCTTTCTCTCTCTCTCTCTTTACAGACGGAAACTACAGCGGCCCACCGATGCTGTTTCGACATGCGTCGATGCAGAAGATTCGCCATTGTTGCCAGAATCTTAATCTTCTGCCGTATCTTCTTTATTCCTTCGACTACAGCAAGTCGCATCCGATAGCGCGCAAGGTGCATCTCTGTCTCAGCGGTTTTCTACAACAGATCATCATCAGTTTTCTCACGTATCAGAACCTGCGTCAGTTGATGCTACGTAGGATTTGTGTCAAGGAGCCGGTCAGCGTGCAAGAGACGATTGTCGAGACGAGTAACGATCTCGAGAAACCTTCTACGAAATTCAGCAGCAGATTCGAGAAGCAACCAAAACGCAAGCAACATCATCCCCTCTACCTGGTCGTCGCCACGTACCTCGTGCCATTGCTATTGGTCTTCCAAGTAACAGCTCTGTGCAAAATGACCATCTATTGCAAGCACACCCCGGGCTTCATCTTCCTGGTCACTGCGCTGCTGTTCCTCGGCG
Source organism: Pseudomyrmex cubaensis (assembly GCA_014825685.1). Taxonomy (NCBI): domain Eukaryota; kingdom Metazoa; phylum Arthropoda; class Insecta; order Hymenoptera; family Formicidae; genus Pseudomyrmex; species Pseudomyrmex cubaensis. Next base: position 176,722 of record QVOA01022223.1, read on the forward strand.
GTATCGCGCTCAAGATAGTGTTACACGAGACCGCGAAGCGCAAGATAGAACAATGCGAGAAAAAGAAAGTGCGTTAATCCCACCCATCTCGCCTTACGGACAATCGAGAAACTGAGAGACTTCTAGATTTCTCACCTGCCAGACGTTTGCATGGTATTACGCACCATCTCCCCCATCTCACAAGTGTGCAATATATATATATATAACATTCGCGTTGATAAAATCTCAACATACTCGCAGTTTCTTCCAGTTTTTTTTTTTTTTTTTAATTATAACATAAGTTTCTAGGTTCCTTTTTATTATTTCTATTGTCGATTTTATATACGTATCGTTTCGTTTTTGATTTTATATGTCATTAAAATTGTTAAGCGGGGATATCAGGGAAGATTATATTTGATAGGCTTAAGTACAACAAGAACGTCTGAGCGGAAACGTAACGTCGTAAATGTTCTCAAACATAATCTCGGAGGATCGCGCTCCTCGGCTTTGTGAAATAAGCGTTGCAAGACACCTTTGTCCTCTGCAGCATAAGACTGAGAATTGTTTCTAACATTTTAATGTTTGTAAATAAACGCGACAATGAAGCGTAATCACAGAATTGAGGCTTGCTAACTGTGCTGGCAGATCACAGTTTTATAGAAAAGATGCACAAGATCTGATATAGCACACCGCGCATCTGTGAGAATATCCTTTGGTTATTATCTGTTGAAATATATATTCCAAAAAATATATTTCGGAATATATTCAAAAAATTACTCAAAGGATGGTCTCCACTGGTCTTTTGTGCTGTATGAGATAAGTACGTCCCCATTCAAAGTCAAGAGTTCCGATCTGTGATGATGTGGGTGACAAAGTAACACTCACGAGCGTTTGCGATACGACTTAATTATATGATAAGAATTATATGTAGATGAGATTTCTAAAAAATATACGCCTTTAATGGGTACATGCTGTTTCCTATCAAAAATAAAAGCGATAATATCTTTACGGAGTCAATCATAGATTTGTTTATTTGTACGCGAGTGAGACCAGCAAGATGAAAGAAACGATTAAAAGAATGCCACTTAGAACGCGCTGTAATTCAGCCGCGCCTGTCGCGTACTCGCCGACGTTCGCAGCGTACGCTATTACGTGCGCCACGTAATTCTGCTCGTGCACGCTGTGGAAGAGATGCGCGTGAGGTCCTGCACAAAAAAAAACGAAGTTAAAAAAAAATTAAACTTGTAACACTGGCGAATTTTCTAAAAACTGATTATCTCGTAAGAACAATAACTTGTTGAGCGCGAAACTTTCAAAATGTAATTCAACTTTGCGACCGCTTTGTAATCATCAAGTTGAAACACATGTTTTTACGTACCTATAGCGTATACAGCTACGTCTCCACCGCCGTGATAAGCCTCGTCCGATATGATCGCAGCTTGCTGGCTGTACGTGAAATCGCTGGTGTTCGACTTGGTCGGATCGATTCTTACAGCTTGATTGTTACTGTTCACGGTGTAAGCTACGTTGTTCGGTCCACCGACGCTGTAGGACAGAGTCGTGTAGGGTATGCCGTCGTGTTTGGATCTCTGAGCGATTCCTGAAATATTCTTGCGTGAAAAAAACAAACGGATCAAAAAGAATTATGTGCGATAGTCTCACCTAAAATAGACGAGCCTCGAGCGCCGTAACCGTTGAAGCTCATAGAGTGCGTGTGATCACTAGTGACTATCACAAGAGTGTCACTGGTATCGATCATTCTGAGGGTGGCGTTGACAGCGTCCGAGAATCGGATGGTTTCTAGAAGAGCTTGCGCGGCGTGGCCACGATGATGAGCGAAGTCGATGAGACCGCCTTCAACCTGAGGAGGAGCAGTCGCATTAATTTTTCTCGTCATACGCTCCCTTCATCGATGAGAATTAAAAACTATCTCTACCATTAGGAAATATCCCTTTTTGGACTTCTGCAGAATTCGTAAAGCCGTTACAGTCATTTCTTCCAGACTGGGCTGTCCTTTCGGACCTTTCTCACGTTTCCAGTCCATTTCGATATGACCATTGGCGAAAATACCGAGCAAATAATCCACATTATCGGTATCGACTTGAGACAATTGCTCGTTGTTTTGTACCACGCTGTAAGCCAAGTGTCTGCTGGCCTTATCTTTCGTCCAGACATCGATTAGATCACGACCGTCTTGTCTGTAACAAGCCCATTTGTCGATCGGATCGAATTTCTTCGCAGTTACGTTGGATTTCATCATCTGTCTACCGCCACCCATGATTACCTGAAAAGATAAATATAATGCTAATTGTCTCGTATTTTATCTCGCACAAAACAAAGTGCATGAATCATCATGGCTCCTTCTCTCTCTTTTTTTTAAATATTTACTCGAATATTTCTCCCGGGTTCATCTTCCACCAACTGTCTGGCGATATCTTTGCAGCCGGCAGCGTTTTCAGGCATTTTCGCCTCACATTCCCATCTGCGATTTGCACAATGTGCATAAAGCGGTGCTGGAGTTGCGTGCGTCACTCGAGTAGTTGTTACGAATCCTATTTTCATAAATTTCATTAATATAAATTAGATTTATGAATTATATTAATAAATTATATTAATTATATAAAATGTAATATAACTAATTAATATACTTTATTAAGTATAATCAATATAATGTTAATTATATTAATAAAATTTATCGATTTCGTAGCAATGTAGGTGAAAAAAATAAGAAAAAATAAAAAAAAGGAGTTTAATCTTTGTAAGTGTCAAAGATAAAAAAAAAAAGAAGTTTAATATTTGTAAATGTCGAAGATAGTGACGCAGAAACTGTTTTTATCTTTATCTAAATTAATGTTTCAAAGTCGAACTTTTAACGTAATTTGTTTTTTAGTTCATAGTTATTTATACAAAACTGGCAACGTAATTGTAAATATATATTTAGTATAAAAAAAATTATTAATAACGATCTCTGAACTTTAAAAATAAATCTACACAGCATGAGTTTTTTTTTTTAATAAAAAACATTTTAAAAACGATTCTTTCTTTTAAATTTTACTTAAACCTGACCTGTAGCTTTACCAGCCGCTTGACCCAATGCTAGAAACGAATTTACGTGATACTTTGCGTTCAAGCTTGCCTCGCAATCCCCCAATTGCACATTTGCGTCGACTCCGATGACCTCGTAGTTCGTCTTGACTCCTCCGAACAGAGCTGTGGCAGTCGAAGCCGAGTCAGGCACTTGTTTATTCGTGTTGTAAGTCTACATTATCAACAAAGGATACATTCGCGAGCTCGAAGAGCATGTATAAATACAATACAATAATTTTTAAATACGAGTCACGTCTGATGAAAAATCTCATCGAGACAACCTTCAGTATCCCTATATGGGGAAAATGTTCCCAGGCAAGTCGACTGGTCTCGCCGCCATGATAAATCCTGCTGGCCGTTATGGTGTCCGGACTCATACCATCGCCGACAAAAAGAATGACATTTCTTGCTTTTTTCAAGTTCCAATGATACAAAAGAGATTCTTCTAGTTCTTTGTTGGCCAACTTGCGCCAATGCTGGCCGTCTGCATTTAAAAACAATGATAAATTTTCAATCGTTCTCTTTGCGAACACGACACACTTATCATTTGTGCAAAGAGAGACACGATAGCGAGTTTTAAAAATAAATTTTTATCTTGTTAGATAAGATTTTCACTTGTACAACAGAAAGAAAAAAAAACGATCGGCTTCTTTAAACTATTGTCGGTAAAACAAAATGGTTTTTTTTTACATATATTATTGTGCGCACGTTACGTAATTCGGAAATTAGCAAATTGTACTTTACATCTTGCGTCTTCAAATGCGATCCTAGTTTCATAAATTATGAAACTTACTGCAATAATCTATGGTTATAACAACATATCAGAAATTGATTTCTGTTACAATTTATATTTAAATACCTTCTATTGCAGCCACGCCTAAGATCTTGACAACAAAAAATACAACAACAACGTAAGTAACACGACACCTCATGTTTTGTTAATATAATTTTTCCATATAACTTGACAAAATCTGCTTGTAACTATGTTAGTACTTAGAAAGAGAAAGAGAATGCATTCGAGACAAAATAATATTTTAAACTAACAATGAGTCCTCTGTCGAATTACAGTACGAACTGTGGACAAGAAAATTTTCTCAAACGGTAACAGGAAGATCATGAAACACGAGAAAGACATCCACACATTCTATTATCAGTGACGATATAAACGTTATTGAGAGGAATAAAAACATCACGCGATATTAAATCGACATACGGTAATTCATAGAATTATATATACGACTACTCGTTGTATCACACATTAATCGCTAATTGTTTCACTAAAAGAGGCGAAGGAAAAACAATGAGAAAAATAATCCTAATTCAGCTAACATTCATCGTAACGTTTTATTTGATTTGTTGTTAATGTTCATTATCTGTTCTTACATGTCAACACATCGCGTAATATAATCTCTTAAGTTTCGTTTTTTTTTCTTTCTCTCTCTCTCTTTCTCTCTTTCTCTCTTTTTCTGTGTTTTAGTCTTTGAACAAAACTACTAAAAATAGACTCGATAAAATCAACCGCTCAAGCCGTTTTGTTTTTCTTTAAATATTTCTTGTCTTGTTTGTCAAGCGCGAGTCGATGAGATCCAAGAGAGATGCAGTCGAAGATACATCGTATATAATATATAATATATATAAATATAAATATATATATATATAATATATATAATATATATATTCGAGAAGAGGAAAGAGAGGGCATCGCGCCCGTTGAAAATTTCTAAGAAGCTCCGCACAAGAGATAAAAACGAAAACGCTACGCTCTCTCTCTAGCTGTTAGCGCATCTTATCCGCTACGATATAAACATTCCGTTGCTGTGACATTAGCGTCAGCTCGCCGTCCTTCGAACACGCTTCTCTCGAACATAACGAGCAAGTGGTCGATCGAGGAGCGTGAGATCGCCGTATTAATTATCTCTACGTTATTCTGCGTGCAATATCCTTGGCACGCGCGTTTGTCGCACGCGGACGATTTTTTGATTTTACGCAAGTCGCGCTCCTTGATTTTCGCACACATTTCTTCAGATTCGAGTACGATGTCGAGTTTTGTGAAATTGAAAGAAAATTCTCGTGACGTGACTCAAAAAAAGGAAACCGTATTGCTAAATCAAACAGGCAACATATATTTAGCTTTGCTTAATATCTAAATAGAAAAAGAATCCGCTATATTTTTTCTACAATAAACAGAACGCGACATTTTTTCGGTCATTACAATCGAATCTTGTCGATCCTGTTTCCGAGACGAAGAATCGCCCCGTGTCGGCCTACAAAACAAAATATAAACCGCTTACAAATTCTGTTTTACATAATATCAAATACAATGATAAATCGTTCTCGTTATGTTTAATTGTGATATACGCGTTTTCGTACTGTCGCAGATGAGACACGATCGTCTCCTTTATCGTTTACACACGTTTCTTCTTCGCGGATCGAAGATTATTGCCAACGATTATGTTATCTCTTATTTGTTCTTTTCTTTGTTTTTGTTTTATTCATTATTAATTCTCAATGTCTACGTGTCAAAATAATGATGAATTGTAATACCAGCGCTCATGCATATAGCTTCATGGTTTTGATAGCTTTGTAATTATAGTCTTTGTTTATCAGATCGAATACACTAAAAAATGAATGTCTGTTTTGCTTTCCATCGTATTTACACGCTCAAGACATAGGTTATTCGCTTAATTCGAATTAAATACAACTTTCGCGTTCGCCAAATTCGGTAATAATGATGAAATTTGTGTAAGAATTAACAAATCGATGTAACATATCGTCGATGATTTGCGTCTCAAGATACGTTCTCGATTGGATTCTCGTGTTTCTTTCGTTCCTCGTTTTTTTCTCGTCGCGAACATGGATATTTTCCCATTGACTTTGAAAAATCGAATCGTATCGATTTCTGCTGCGTCGACGAAGGTCGACCGACTGCCGCCGTCTAGCGGGAGTCGTCGTAAATGTTCGCCCGTCGGCCATCATCGCCGCGAATTTAACATTCACGTGTACACAGTGTGTGCTCGATAAAATTGACTTGATGGTAGCAGAAGAGACGCGCGTTTTTTTTCTCTCTCGCCGCGCTCTCCCGTTCCGGACGCTAGTCACGCTTTGCCTTTTCATACATTTCCTCATCGCTTCTAGCCGGGATTCGAGAAAGTCTCGCTCTCGTACGAGCCGTAAGAAAAAATTCCTAAATCCTACATGCCCAATGATATATTCTACGATGACGATCCTCGACTGTATTTTAGATTAAAATAATCTGTACGTATCTGTTATGTAAAACATGCAGCTATAAATTGTTTAAAAAGTCTTTTTTTTAATCAATAATTTTAATTTATTAACCAATTTATTAACGTACGAATATAAAAAAATTTTAACTTAAATTTTATTAACGTTATCTTCTTTTTCTACAACCAAATTTTTCCGTTAAACGTGTTTCTTTTCGAGACGTCAATGAACCGGTCGAGGATCCGCATCGGACACGCGGACTATATTTTGATTATAAAGTGTGTCGCACGAGTGTCGGGCTTGTCACAGTTGGGATCGATGCAACGAGTAGAATAATTGACATTTAACATTACACGCTAATTAATAGCGTCGTCGAATTGACTTCATTGGCGCTCGTGATTGTATCGTTTAATTAGTGTGATTGTGCCGTCGCACACTGATCTACACGGAGAGGCGAGAGTCGCGTCTTCGAGCGACGCAATGCGGTCTAAACGAGGACGCTAATTAAAATTCACTAATTACTACTGATATGTGCACGGCCGCGTTTTAGCGTATATACTTAAAATCCAAGTTTTGTCCTCGAAGAATACATGTTTTTCGGCAACGCTGATTCCTACTTTCATCGCATTTACATGATTTTCGCATAAATCGAACTGTACCGTGTGAGTTGTCCGAGAAACGGAGATACTTAAATTTTTCAACATCCGCTTTGTATAACGCGCAACAAAGAATCACAGAAATCCTGAACAAAAAGAACAATCATATTCTGTTTTACAATGCCACATATATGCGCTTTGTTTTACACTTTGAGAGACCGAGAATTGTGCAGGTGTGATTTGTGACTTACGTAATGCTACTATATATATATTACATCGCAGCTTATTAAAAATATTCATAATCTAACAGTTTGATTTTCTCGTTCATTTGTATTTAAAAACTGTGCTCGATCCCACAGAGCGAACTGTAACGAAAAGACACAAATTATTTTTTTTGTTTTTATTTTGAGACTTTCTCATCCGTCCCGCGCTCTCGTGACGTGAGCTTCCAAAAAGATTTTACGCTCGCTCGCGCTTTCTTTCGGTTACAAAAGAATGTAGTATTGTCATTTATTTTCAAACCGTCATTGCTAACAAATGCATTACTGAAAATAACGCTGAATTTACTCCCGGCGCGCTTTTATCGTCTAGCCGGTAGAATTTCCGCGTCAAAAACTACTTGCCTACTCAATGAATACTTTTGATATCGAGACTTGCGGTTAATAAATCTTAACTTGTGCAGATTCGATAAAAAAATTATTTTTGATTTTCGGCTGCTTACGGGAGACTCGCAAAGCGATAGATAATCGAGATCAGGGACGTAATCTAAGGTCAAAAAATTATTTTTCGCGTGTGTCGTATGTACGTAGTGTATGTGTGTGTATGCGTGTGTATGTGTTTGTATGTGTCGACGACACAGGGGTTTTTCGTCGTTAAAGCTATCGGCGCGTTAACTCTCATATTATAATTTGCGTCTTTAAAACTCTTTTACGGGGAGGGATCTACTGAAACGCGTGCGCGCGTGTAGAATATAGCGATTTCATGAGTAATTGCTTGATTCGTTTAATAGTCACTCGTCAAATTGCCGAGCCAGGGGGAAAAGGTCGAACACAAAAAAAAAAGGTAATCGATATATAACAAGAGAGTTTTCTACGAGCCTACGAATTTACGAACAGTAACGAGACACGCGCTGCGTTTCAAAAATTTCTGATTCTTTGTCTCTCTATTTTTATAATATATAATATATATATATTTTTTTATAAATGTGTGTATATTGTACTATTGTAAGACTCTATCTCGTTTTTTTTTTTATTTTATTAGGTATATATCCTCTCTCGCATTTTAACAAATCGATCTTATTAGGCTATCGTACGCGACTTGTACGACTTTGCTCGCACGGCCACGAAAGTTCTTCATGTCCGCTTGTGTGAAATCCTGCAGGTGTATTTACAATATATACGATGGATGTGGTGCGGGGAATATTTTTAACGCGAAGTGCAAAGTACAGAAAGCGAAGAAAAATGCTTGCGTTTTTTGTTCTTCTTTTGCCCCTTTTCGTAAAAAAAGAGCGATGATATTTGATGTTTGATTTGAATCTTTTTAGAATTTGAAAACAAAAGAGAAAAGCAATTATATACTTTTTGTATGTGTTAAAATATTACTTTGACGTGTACTAACTAATTAAAAGTTTTTTTACCCCAGAGACCGCCACTACAAACAAAATGGAAAGAAAAATATGTACATACACCGCAAGCATTTCGCCCCGCGCGATTTCTTTGCTATATATAATGATAAAACGTGAAATGTTAGAGAGTAGGGGTGTCGAGTCGGGGTGACGAGAAAAAATCGACAGTGTGTTTTTTTTTCTGATGACGTAGGACGTGGGCGAGGACGCGATGACTAGTTTTAAATTGACTGGAGGAACAGGATTATCGATTATCTCGAATTGGCGGTCGGTGATTAAAAGTCGCAATGAGAAGATGTTCTTTTCGCGCGTATGAATCAACTATAAATTGGGAATATATTTTTAGATGATGATATATATTCGCACAATCGACAGAGATCACGGTTTTGCTCGTCTTATTAAATTCTAAAATTACTGTAATAAACCGAATGGAAACATTCTTATATACGTTGGAGTCTAGACGAGACGTTTTAAATGAGAGAGGGAAGGTTTCACACGGGCGATAAAATTACGTTCGTTACGATGATTAAAATTCGCGATGACTAGAATGTAGTAAGGGTCGAAATAATTCGCTTGGAATTCTAAAGTATAGCTCTACGCTCGAGTTTTCCTATCGATAATAGTATTAGTCCGCGATAACTCGATATGACGGGTTACTAAATTTGGCCGCTTCTAGATTTTTTTTTTTTTTTTTTTTTTTTATACCCACGTTTCAAGGTAACGAGCGATTCGGGACAAATTACGGATTGTTCGAGTTTATATTGTTATATCTCGATATATTAATTGTTGAGAATTCATTTAAAGTAACGTCGCACATTGGAGTTATTAAAACCAACAAGATCTCGGCAATCGTGCCAAGTGCTCGGCTCCTCAGAAGAACCGCTTTCGAAGCTAGGCCATGTTCATTAGTCGATAGCTGGCTGCTAGAATTTTCAAGAGGCATCGGTGCTCCGACATTCTTTATGGAATCTCTCGTTAATCTTACGGTTATGCCGAACCGTCCGTAACTCATCCCGTACACGCGTTTATCGATCCGCCGCGAGTGGTACAGAATCTCCTGGAAATCGCCGTCATTCGCCGAGGGATACTTCAGAACACCTGTACCAACAGCGACACTCCATCTTGAGATTTTCCACATGATCGATCACAAGCCTACTTTTCGTCCCTCAAAAGGGATTCCTCGGCTTCCTTCCGTCGCGCCTTCGCTTCCTTCTTCGCTCTTTTCTTTTCTTCCTTCGCCAGTTTCTTCGCCTCCTTTTGCCTGGTCTTTTCCGCCTTCTCCTCCTCCTTTTGCCGTGCCTTTTCCGCCTTTTCACGCTCCTTTTCCCGTTCTTTCTCCTTCTTTGATTTTTGCACCTCTTGCACCACCGACATCTTCGGCGCCGACGTCGGCCGTTTCGACGTCGACGGCCGCTTCGACGACGTCGACGATGACGATGGTACACCGGACGTGCCTCTCGGGCTCGGCGACGTTTCCAATTGCGTGACGATCTTTTGAGCACATCTGCGAGCAACGTGTCAACCGATATTACGAGCGCATGTAAGTGAATTTTTCTCGGCCGATTGCTGAACAGATTAAAAGTGTACCTGATTCTAGTGGAGGCCTTGCCAACACGATAGTCCCTCTGGAACTCTTTGATCGGAGGCAATCGACGCTCCCGATTCTCCCGCATGACCTCCTCTTCTTCGGTGACCTGCTGAATCGGATCTTGATACTCCTGTCGATTTTGACAAATAATTGCGTGTGTATTTTATCGATTAGAGAACTACAAGAAATGCCACGTGCGCATTTGAAAAAAAGGTGATGTATTTGCGTTGTATCATTACATAAGATTTCATCTGCATGAAATAGAATCTATCAGATCGACAAAAATGCGAAATGTGGGAAGGAATATTATGATAATCCGCTAACCTGAATCCGCATCTTCATCGATTGCGTCTGGGAACGTCTGAGAGTGGCGCCTGTAGGTTGCCGTACTCTCGTGTGTTTGCCGAGAGCGGAACTTCCGGTGCTGCTCGCGGACGAGGAAGTTGCCGAAGAGACGGAAGACACTCCTGCGCGAGCGAATGTAAATGCGAATGTACTTTGCGGTAAAATGTACACTTATAGGTGTTATACGACGGAAAGAGTGAATTATATATTTGCAAGCTGAGAGAGAGAGATTTACACTACGAACCAGAAATGGAGGACGAACCGCTGGCCATCGAGTATAAAGAGGCAGAGGCTGGCACGCTTCCGGTTCCCCATCTGCCACCAGGCCCGGACACGCCGGCGGTGACGCCTGTGCCCATGTTGTACTCCGAGGCGCTTTGGGGAAGTACCCAGGATTTACCCGACATCGAATACTGCAAGTCAAAACGATCTCACACTTCATTATCGATTCGTGTATCTTCGTGCGAAATACATCTAGAACGGTTGTAATGATCGGTGCGTCATGAAACATCAGAACCAAAACACAAAATCTTGATAATAATAAAAAATAATTGACGAATAAAATGGCGTGATTGAACGTGTTGCGAGGTGTGTTTTGCAAATAAACAAAAACTTTGTATAATCCCAAACGTTTCGGTTATATTTTCAACCTTCTTCAGTAGGTACTAACATTTGACTGTCACTCACGCTCAGTCCGAGCCAATGTGTCGTGTTAAGGCGAAACCTTTATCGAGACTTGATAATAATTTTAAGAGAAATATATGAGCAAATACAAAGAAAATATGATTTCGCGATGTGTTGTATTAACATTCGAAGATGTTTTTCGAGTTTGAATCGCGTTAGTGTCATTTTTATATCCAAATAATATAAAAATGTTACTAACGCGGTTCAAACTCGAGAAACATCTTCAAACGTTAATAGAAAATATATATTAGAGAAATATATGAGTAAATTAAGTATTTCGCACGCGTAAATAATTTTATGTGACAGAAACAAGCGATTGGAGTAATTTATATTAAATAATTTTATTAGATTAGAAAGGTGGCCAATTGTTTTGGAAAGGTATCTTTCGAGATAAATACTGAATGAATCAGCATATAAGTAGGAGTATTTCACGCACGAAATCGTTATGTAGCTTCTCATTTGCTGAGTTAAACACGCTATTTGTTAAATCTTTAACAAAATAAATAAATTTTTTACGGAATATTAAAAATTTAACATAGATCGCGTCGATACAAAATATTTTTGTTGCAATAATACGTAGTACTACTATACTAAGTAGCGTTTTGAGCAGGAATAAGATTTGTCTATGCAAACATTATAATATCGCATATCGATATATATATCGCATATCGATATAT
>QVOA01022224.1:0-50890 GCA_014825685.1 Pseudomyrmex cubaensis
CCATCCAAGTACTGACCATGCCCAGCGTTGCTTGACTTCAGTGATCGGACGAGAACTGGTATTCTACAACGCGGTATGACCGTTGGCGATGCTTATACGTTTGTATTTGACAGATATGCTATGTGATTGTTTATAATAAAAATGTTTAAAAATTAGTATTATTAAAAGAAAGTTATTTGAAGTAAAAATAATTGTAATGGAATAAGAATGGAAGAAATTAATTAACTTAAAAATTTTGCTATTCGCTATTGTATCACTTCTAATGATTTTTAGATTTTAAATGATTTTACGTAATTACGCAGACTCACACGTAAAATTGTTAACCTTTTTTTAAATCACAATTGTAAAACAGTGTATTATCAGAATTTCGGATTATTTGTACTTTTCCAGCACGCTAAAAACGATCAGAACTCAGACGTACGACAACAACCGGTGTGTATTGAAACCGGTTGCGGAAGACTAAAAAATTGTAACAAATGGCCCTCTCAGCCCGACTGGTTCGACCTATCGCGATTAAAGGGGTGCGAATTTTTTTGAGTGCGCCTATCAGTTTCGAGGATAACTCGACTTGTTATATAAAATGCGCTGCGGCACTTTGAGACAATCTACGGTGCATTCGATCTGGCTAGTACGCATCATCTTCATCGGGTTCTTCAAGAAAGTGTTGTTAAGACGCTACTTAAGATATCACAAAGCGAACAATGACTTCACCTGACAATAGAAGCGACGTGCGATCACTCGCAAGTAATACGCAGCACATCTTTATCAACGATGAGAGATATTGTATCCGAGATACTCGAGAGAATCAAAACGATCAATCAGAACTTCAGATACACCAAGAAATAGATGTAGAACAATTTTTATGCAGAAAAACCGAGTTATATAAAATATTGATCTTAACTCATCGCAAGAGACCGTAACATTGATCGTTCTAATTTCAAATTACTAACATAACATTGATTATTCTATTTTTAAATAGCGAGAGTACATTTCTCGTTTTAGTTCCAAGTGAAATTTTGATTGCGCAGAAATATCGAAATTTTACAAAAATTTCTCGTGTTTTACATATTGTCCCAACCTCTTACGCAACTTGTCTTGTATTGACAAGACAGAAATTATTTGCCGATAACAGAATTTTGTTTTCAGAAAAAAACAGAAATATTTGCAGCAATTCTTTTCGCACTGGCATATAAATTATGGCTAGCATTTCTTTGTGTGTACTTGATGCCTTTTTAAAAAGCCACTTCTTTCAGACGTATATGTTACAGTAATTTTATCTTAAGTGTCTCGTAGCGTATCGTTATTTTTCCATCAAGCAGAAAATGTTCTCTATATCGGGGTTAAGACACGAGACGAGACAGATTTACCGCAACGTTATTTTGTATCAGTAGTATCTTTCATATCGCGCGTGAGCGGATTATTCGCAACGCGCGAGAAGGAGTCTGACAGCGGAAAGCCTTCTTACTACTCTTCCATCTGCGTCCGGCGAACTTGTCGAGAGGTATTCGAGAAGGAACTTTGTCACGTATCGATTGAAGTTTCCTTGAAACGAACAGGCGCCACGTCTACACGCTTCTTTGAATGCAAAGAATGTGAACGAAGCTATATATACATACAATATTCGCGTAAGAGAAACCTTATAATACGTTTATAAAAATTTCACGTTCCCGATTGACATCGCCTTGACACTTTTTTATGGCGAAATATAGTTTCTTACGTTTATTGATCGGTCTTCTTTCGTCGAGTGATTTGTATATCGACAGTCACAGACGAATTAATTAATAATTATTTATGATAAAAAATTTGACACTAATTTCTCACAATTAAGAAATCATGTCTTATGCTAATTATATAATAATATTGTCGTATGGTTTATTATAGTCAAAAGTAAACCATACAACACATTTATAGCAATATGCTTGAAAATTCGTTTAAACTTTTATCTCATTTGAAAGAGATCCTATTTCAGAGTTATAACAAAAACGTTGTCTTTAATAACGTAAGTTTACCATTCTCTTGCATCGATATTTCAAAACTTTTCGACAAGTATTTTAACAAGTATATCAATATCGTAAGAAAAGCTCATTGTTGTTGACGGATTTCATTCCGAAACGGAACCTCGAGCAATATCGATGGAATCTCATAAGTGACGTCGAACCCAGAGTTCTTAATAATACTCGAGATTCATTTCATCCCGAGATGCGCTCGCCCACGTTTCCTATGAACGCGATTCACCTCCTGAGTAAAAGGCGTCATTTGTTCGTCATCGATTCGTCCGCGCGCTTCCGAAAAATAATTTTCGCCACGAGGTCGATCCCTTTTTCGCTTATTGGCAGCGCTCCTAATGGCGCCCAAGTCGCGTACGTCGAAGGGGTGCGAGAGTAAAAGTAAAGTTTCATCTCCAGTCGGCAAGTAGGCGGACCGTGTTTGACATACACCGAACAATCTCGCACAAATACCAACAGACAGACGAGAGCCGCTTTCTTTTTTTTTTCATTTTTGTTTTTTGTGTTCCTCTCAACCCTCGTTGTCCCTTTTCGCGTAGACGTACGCGCAGCGTTGGAGTGCGCGAGTGAGAACGAACTCTCGAGTATCGGAAAAGCGCGAGGGGATACATGATAAGGGTTGCGCAGGCGTCGACGTATCGACCGGAGCAGTCCTCCGGGGCTCACACCCTCGCAGATTGCCGGCGAGCCTCACTGCTTCATCTGCAAACTAGTGGGTAGTACACGCACGCGACACAGGTAAGTGACCGCAGTTTGACAGCCGCATACTTTCTTCGTTAGTTCTTCGATTTTTTCGTCGGTTGTTTTTTCAATTCCACATTCACGTGACAGTGTAATTCTTCTTGTACTTGCTGTCATCGAGAAAGCGACGACGTTACTCAATAATTTGCAGTTTTCTCAGATCTCTGTGTTGTAAGTATCACCTTTGCCGGTTCGACCCCGTGGAGTGCGCAAAGTCACTGGCTGGTGGCGCGCACCACCTTCACGTGACGATCGTCTCAGCGGGGTAGTTTCGCTGCTTCTCTCGAGGTAGTTTCATCGTCGCTCTCTCTTTCTGTCTTTCTCGCCAGTGATCGCTTGATAAGTGTTCGATCAGTGAATATATTGGCGTCGTCGGAAAAGCGTCGAGCTCGTACCGTTTAAATCGCCGCGATCGAGTGTTCAGCGACTACTTATCGAGCTCTTGAAGCTCGAATTAACGTCTTCGCAGACGAGATTCTTGAGGTAAAATACTGCCGCACATATTAGAGAGAACGAGTCTAGTATGTAGTCTCGAAGATTGATAAAATTATTAGCTGGTTCAAGAAGAAAATATATACTTTAGTAGGGTGTATTTTCAAATTGATGTTTATTGCGCAAAATCGTTTCTTGGTTGGGATACAATCAATGTTATGTCATAAATGGTCGGAAAAGTCAGGAAGTGAGAAATGGGACGACAATTCAAACAGGAGTGACACGCTGAATTATAGGGACAGAGAAGTGGAACAGAGAACGAAGGGTGCGTTTTATAAAACGGCACTCTTATTGATTTTTTTTATGTGCAGTTTATGTAATGTTTTTATATAAAATTAACGATCGCGCATCTTTTCTTCCGTCGTGGCGTTAATAAAAAGCCGCTTTTTCTTTGAAAGTTTTAGTCATGGCCGCCGAGATGGATCTTTACGATTAGCGTAAGCGCGCGTAGGAGAAGATATTCTTTTGTGCAACAATGGCGTTCTTTGTGAATGCGGTTAATATTCTTTTACAAGACAACGTTTTTCTTAAATTAAATTACGTAAATTAATTTTTGCGACGAATACGTGAAAGAAACGGCTTTTGATGTTGTGCTTTTACTGCAATTTGACAAAAAGATATTGCGACGCGGTAGAATTAATTTTAGAAATATATATTGCAGTTTTCTAAGTTTGGAAAAATGTAAAACCTTAATTGCACTAAGACTGAAGTTAATTGATATTGATGAATTCAGATAGCGGTCTCTTGTGCAATTTATCTTCATCTATTTCTACGAAACATCAGTTTCCGTGCATAACAAATAAATTTGATTGAACAATCTCAATAATGAAAAATCTCTGTTATTATTTTATTTCTTTGCGCAAATTATTGATCCGTCTTTACAAAAGTTACACTGAAACTTTGACATTAACTTAACGGCTGTGTACAACCAACGTTATTATTTTTACTGAAGTAAAATTATGAAGCCGCACACACCGACTTGCACATATAGGTTACGTTTCCATGGTTACGTAATTTTTTGTAACATTTTTTATCACGTGTCTAAAAACTCTGGATAAAATATGTATAATAAATGCATAAAGAGATAATACGTAACAGATACATACACAGAAATTTCATACCACAATCTCAAAGTGAGTTAGATGCAAAGATTAAAACATAGGATAGGGAACGCAGCTATTTTTCATGCAAGATTTAATCTCCGTAATTACACGAATTCTGATATCAGTAGTATAATGTTGCTCTTCATTGCAGTAATTATGAAACTACATATACCTACCGTAAAATTTGCAATATCGGCTATATAGAGGTGATATTTGTGTCAAATCTAATTTCATGTGAATAGAGAGAGATACTTAATATCAAAATAATTCACGCTCATTACGCTAGTTATCCACGTTAATGCTCTCATATTATAATAACATTATAATATTTTACTGCGAAATTTATTGTCAATTAATATAATCTTTCTAATTTGCTTTAAGCGTGCGCGTAAGTAAAACACATCATTTGCCATACAATTTATGATTAAAGGCCCGTGTGTGTTCCACGTTAATTATTCGCCTGGTAAAATTTTTACGTCTGTTCAAAACACAAACATATTGATTTTTATATACGCACTACTTCTTATTTAACAGTAAATAAATGTCAGAGAGGGAACTTTTAATCTAAGTACTACGGATTGTATTAATATCTATACAATATTGCTTGTAACATAATGACCTACATTCTATTTAATATTAAGTAATTAATAATTTTCGAGACTGATAAATTTATAAGGACTGAAATATAAGATTTCAGATAACTTCTATTTAAAACTTGATTTAATGACTTATTGAAGCAATTTCAATGAATTAATCCTCAATAGAGCAGAGAAATATCGTTATTTCATCATTTCAGATTAATACTAATATATTTTTTTTTACATGTGACAGTTATAAACTTAACTTTTACGTAGATATGATTTCTTTTTCTTCTTCGTGCATTTTAAAATAACGAGTAAGTCCATAGTCTCTTAAAAACCGATAATTAATTATTATATCGTGATTCTGCTTTGTAGATTGAACTTTTGTGTCACGTAACTCATGATTTATTATATTACGTGCTACGTCATATCGCGGAGAGTAACCTTCTTAATAATGTACAAGTTATAATGTACATTTATTGTAAGACATTCGACGCATGCGTCGATATATTGTGCGTGTAAAATAGTTAGACTACGATCCACAAGCGTGGCTCATCAACATGTAATAGCTTTGTAACATGTTCACCAGTTCGCGGTCTAATAGGCAGCTGCTATTCGCGGCGCGCGAAGATAATTCTACATCGTGTTCCATACCAGGCTACAAAATCTGCGAAATGTTATCACGTGCAAGTTGCTTTAAGTAGAGATTAATTTATTTCTCATTAGTTCACGAAGTTCTCTTCCCTACGTATTTGTCGCAAATTATACGTCTAAGCTATTTTGATCTCGTTGAAGCGGCGAAACTCGAAAGTAAAACTGCTGAAATCACTGTAATATCACGACGTAGCCTACGATTTGAAGAGCTGGCGCGAATTCTTACGATAAAGTAGACTTACGGAACGTTTTAGACCCGGATGTTCATTAGCTTTTGCAGGCTCTATAATCTAAATTCGGGATTTTTCCATCCCGAGGTCTTGATGCAAGTTCTCTCTCTTTGTAAGTTCTTACACGTCTTTGAACTTCAGGTAAAAAAAAAAGTATAACCTAAGTTATGCTTAAAGATACTTCAAACTCTTAACGGAAATTTTTAAATATTTATACATGAGATGAGATATAAAAATATCTTTTGAACAAACGCTTACATGAAAAATAACAGCTGTTTCTTTTTTAAACAGTTTTAACATGGCTTGTAGTATGTATTGCCTGAACAGACCATCGTGTTCTCGTCGTCGTTTGTTCAAATTGTTAAACGAATCGCGAAGTTTTCTCCCTCGGGCGATGTTCCAAAGTAGTTGAATGTTGGGAAGATTACTACACGCGCGAAAAAGTTCGTCCCTTCCGCGAACCACAGAGGCAGCGTTATTATCAGAGAAGCCCGTCAGAAAAAAAAAAAAACACAAATACGAGATACGGTTCGAACGTATCATTCTCTTTCCTTCGACGTTGCTTTTCCGGCGGTGTGCGCGTGGAATTACATCTCTCGAGTTCCTCAAGGAAAGAAGATGTATTCTACCTGGCGATATGACGGGCAAGTCATAGAAATAGCGTGTACGCCGCGTATATGTTCCAGGAATACGTAAATACAGCAGCGATATCCTGCGCGCAAATGCTGTGTAAAGCATTTCAGAAAAATTCCAAAATCACGCTCCGAGTATCGATTTTACAAAGCGTCATGTGCCCGGTCGTTGGTTACACCGGTTACATCATATGTGTTTTGTCGTTTGAGGCGTAATATGTGATTCACTAAGTTTATTGCCCGCGGTAGAAATTGCATGAGAAAATGATAAATTCATTAACTTTTAAAGAAAATTTCTTTAAAAAAAAAATAATTTTAAAATTATATAGTTACAGATATTAGGTAATAAAATAAGAGTTGTTTCCGGGAAGTGCGTACTTCAAATTACTAGATAAAAAGAAATATTCGTTGGAGTTTTATGCAACTTCTATGTATTATGACACGAGCGCACGATACTATATAATAACAAATCAGTACAAAGTATGGTATAAAGAAAGTATAACTGAAGCACGAACCAGCTTTATGATCTCAACTTACAGTTTCCAATACGCTTAAAAACCCAATTACGGAGAGATGTCGCAATAAAAGTGTGTTCTTCCGTGCCACGAACGCGTCGTTTCGTTTAAGCCACTCGAATCGAAAGCAAAGCTCTTTGAATTAGAGTTATAAAGAATGCGGGTCAGAATATTCTTTGAGATAAGATTAGAAATTGGATATTTTCAAGTAAAAAAATTAAATAAAGATAACAATTACTGTGTTGTAAATAGAAAATGTAGAAAGTTAAAATTACATATAAATATGTAATAGATATTATTGCTTGATAAGCGCAAAATGTTGTGAAAAATTTACTTCTTGGATATTTCAATATTGGATTTCATACATTTTTTGTAAATTATTTGCAGAAAAAAAAAGAATTTTACAGATTTAATACTTCAAAATATATATATAGAAAATATAAATATAAATATATAACATAGAATATTTAGTTTCAATTTATTTTACACATCCGAATACTGTAATTACACATATCTACTCGAATTTCCAATTGACGTCATTGTAATTACAATTGAATTACATTGTCATTGCAATGAAAAAAATGAAATTTGCTCAGAGCTTCAATATTGCATTCTCTCTTGTTTTTTTTTACCTGTTGCAGATTTCAACTTGGATTGTTTATTTTCTCCTTCCTCACCTCCTCTTATTTCATCCTTTCCTTTCGGATTACCTTACGTTGAAGTTTATCCTGCGACGCGTCAAGCAGAGGAGCCGCTCCATCGATCCGGGATCCTATTCGACACGATCCATTGACCTACAACGAACGACATCATCTCACACAGTGCGACGTCGACATCGCGTCTTCAGCAGCGCACGACCGTCGCAACGTTAGAAGATTGAAACGGAGGACCATCCTCCGGATTGCTAACGGCGTGAACGACAAAACTGCGAACGGTTTTATCGCAGCAGTGAGCCCGGTGTAACCATCAAGATTACCGGCCGCGGCGGTTGCGCTAAGTACTGTGGTACTCCTTCACCCGGCAACATTTCATTCTCCAGTTTTCGTCAATCCTTCACCTCCAATGTCAACTACCTGAAACGGAGGTGAGACGCCGCATGGTATTATATTCGCTATCACGTCGTTTCCGGATTGCAAGGCTGGCATTTACTTCGCGGATCTTCAGTTTTCAGTGCAATTTAACTCGAATTTTTTAACACATGCACATAATGGATAAATTTCATATTTTAAAATGTTCATACGAACAGTTTATAAAACAAAATCGAACAGTGTTATGTTTTACATTTGTCAACAGAAAATGTCAGCCCGAATTTGAAACAGTGGAACAATCTCTGCATGAAATAATGAACGATTGTTTTGTGTAAGCTTTTACCGATTTTTCTGATCGACGCGGAATAGACAGCGCAATGTTTAAAACAGATGTTTTCACACATAAAGATGTGTACAGGAAAAAAAACACATCATTTAGATAATTTATCTCTTGTTTTTTTCTCTCGTCGCTAAATTTTATCATAAATAAGCAGTAACATATCGCGCAAGAATAGCCTGATTTTCTCACCGTGTTATTCGTGTTGTATTATAACGCGCTTTTTATAAAAGTCAGAATTAATATACTGTTATCGGGGATGCGAGAAATTCAGGAATTCCTATAATTAAACTCTCGCGCGTGTGTTGAAAACATTTCGATTGAAACGCCCGCGGTATCTCACTCGAGAGAGTGAATACAAATATGCTGTTGAAACACGCATCCGATGAAAGACCATGTATCACATCGACGAGGCATATCGACCGAATCCTTTTATAAGCGGCTTTTATATAGAGCCAATTTACGCACACACCATCGTCTGTGCGTGATAATGATCGGGCCGTTAAAACGTTGAACGCGATATCTCAATATTCCATGGAGCTCCCGTAATGCGACCGTGATGGAAAAATAGATTCTCGTGCCCAATTAACCGAACACAGGCGCTTACCTGAGTCGGTCGTTACACAAACGCCGACACATCGTGTCAAAGTTATGGCGTTGGAAATTGGGACAGTCACTGAAACTCGAGACGAGGGTTCGCAGTCCGACGGGCGTGAAGCGATAATGTCAAGTGAGATATGCGCGAAACGTTTAAAGAAGAGAATTGAAAATAATATATTTGGCGCGTTGCGCTAAGATTTTTTTGCTATAAATACAAAAATATGGATCTCTGTTTACAGCAAACAACATAGTAAATGAACGTGACATTGTATAATTTTAAGTGTACTGTTTTATAAATTTCGAAAGATTAAATCCCTCCTTCAAAACTGTTACAGAGAATTTAAAAAACTCTTGTTATAAAATAATAAATTTGTATATTTTTATATGTACATATTTTCTTCTCGCATTTTTATTTAATACGTAAGTAAAGTTTATTTTATAAATAAAGAGACTCTCGTTTATAAATACAAAAAAAACCCGGCAAACATTTTATACTCTACAATATTTTAAAGTGCCGTTAATATATCGAGAGCAATAAGAGTAGTTTTTATTTAAATATCGGAAAAAATCGTGTAGTTAGAGGATAATATTGGGAACCTCTGCTTTACCGAAACTAATAAAAATCGCGTAGTTAGAGAATAATATTGGGAACCTCTGCTTTACCGAAACTAATGTGTCGTGCTAAAATGTGTCAACAATGTCCAAACACGCACAGGTATCTTGATGTCGTTATTAATAATTCTCAGTTTTTCGTGCTGCTCAACACACAAGTCTGGATGTGTGCATGTGGCTCGTTAAAAATACCGCTTCCAGCATTGGCCCCGAATGCAGCAGCCTGGACGCACGCCACGATATCAAGCCATCGCGCTAATGTTGCTTTACACATGGCAACGTTAGCATAACACAGCCTCCCACCCCGCTATCAGCGCGATATCGCGTCTTTCATCTCTTCTGCTTTTACTTATGACGAGTAACCTAACCACACGGACACTTGAGACGTGTGTTTGTGTGTATGTGTGTATGTGTGTGTATGTGTGTCAATGACGTAAATGCGCAACGACGTCGCTTCGTGTGGATACCTCGCATTGTTTGCGCCTCGGTGCTCGTTTTTACAACGCGAAATAAATCACTTGAATGGAAAAAAAAAATAGGTCCCGGCTTGTATAGATGAAAGAAGCGAAAACGTTTATTTCGGGCTAGTGCGCCGTTAATCGTCTCGCAGCCTCGCAACTTGAAATAGACATTAAACGTCCGTCACGCATGTAACGTCGGCCGATTAGCGGCCGTCCGAGTGTCATCGTCGACGTCATCTCCATGCTCTTCTCATTTCATCAACTCCAAATGGCTGTGATCGATGTGCATTTAAACGCAAGTCAGACACGACAGCGTCAATGCGCGGCCTCCCGACCGATTGTCACTGTCACGACGACCACGTTAGCTTGTCTTCCAGGTTCTCGTCAGGGGACCTCAGCTCAGAGCTCGACGATGAGCCGAACGCGGATCCTGGGCTGGCCACCGTGGGCAGACAGGACTCGTCTCAGCCGTATCAAGCGGTGCCGGACCGACCCCTGCAGTCCCAACCGGGACCGATGCAACCGCCAGCCCAACCGCCGATCCCGGGCAACCCACCTCAGGGACCGCCGCAACCCATCGGCGGAGACCTCAGTCTCAACCTGAGACCCGGCTCACGGACCACCAGCGCACCATCTTCGCCGGCGAAAACACGAGAGAGTTTGCTCCAGCGGGTACAGAGTTTGACGGGCGCCGCTCGCGACCAGGCAAGTTGTGCAATATGTGTACAACGCTGTTTACTTTCTTTATTTGCACTTAGTTACCTTTTTCTCTTGAAGTGATTGAATAGAAATTCAATCACTAACAAAACGAATAATAAGAGTTAAGATTCAGTAATAAACTACAGCTCGATAAAATCGCGCTGTCGTAACATTTGATGATTTAATTACATTTTAAATTTGAACATTTAATTCTTAAAACGCTCTTCGGCATTATCATGCGCACATGTATTTTTCGAAAAAAAAAAAAAAGAACAAATTTGCTACATTGAGATCAATACATATTCTCTAGCGAGTTATTAATGTCGGACGATAAGAGGAAAATGTGGTATCTGACAGTTGAAAATGACATGTAGGGCGCTTCTATTCTGGGAGCGGCGGTATCTGGCGCGACCAGAGGTCCGTCATACAGTAAAGACCGCTGCTTCACTCTGCTGGTGATCGACGACCAGAACACCGACTGGAGCAAATACTTTCGGGGACGTAGGTTGCATGGCGATTATGAAATCCGCGTGGAGCAGGCGGAATTTCGTGAACTGTCCCTCACGGCGAGTGAGACGGGAACTGTTGTGTCCATGGCTGTCTATCGTAACGGGACCAAAGTCATTCGGTGAGAAATTTATTTTCGTATTAATCGTAAAGAGAGAGAAAAAAACTGCTATACATTTTGTTACCGCAAATTAGAGGTAAACTGATTCTGTTTCAAAGAAATATCGATTTAAGCGAAATATGTCGAAAACTAAAAATCGTATACCGTGCGCTTTTAAATAAAATAATAAGACCTGAGAAATTAAAAAAATACGCATTTGATTCAAATATTAGATTAACGTCGCGGAAGCGATACATTAAAAATATGCAGCGTCTGTTGTTGCTTGTTACTTAGATCCTTCAAGCCTGATTTTGTATTGATACGTCAAAATCTTCGGGATGCCGGAGAAGATTACAAGAACCTTCTTCTCGGTCTGATGTACGGTGGTGTACCCAGTGTTAACAATCTCACGGCAATTTATAACTTTCAGGTAATACATTTTGCTATACTTCGTTATTTATAAATAAATCAAACTTTTTTTACTAAACAGAATACTGTAAAGTGTTGTATCTCGCACATGTATCTTATGTTAAAAAAGCTTGGAGAAGTGAATTTAATCTCTGTCTTTGAATTACAAAGATCTTATATTTGAACAGAATTAGACGGAGATTTAAATGTAATGAAACGATATCTTTCCAATTTATTTCATGATACACATGTACTTATTATGTACACAGTACATGATTGAATTGTTCGAAGTAATCGAAAGTTACGTGTTTCCATAAAATAGGATAAACCTTGGGTATTTGCACACCTGCTGGGCCTACAACGTCGTTTGGGCAAAGACAACTTCCCCCTGATCGAACAGACTTATTATCCTTATCATCGCGAAATGGTGAGTAGAAATCGATCGGCAAATGCGTATGTCTGTGTTTATTTTTTATTTATTTTCAACATTTATTTTCTTCATACGTTTTTAAACAAGCATCGCCAGTTTACTGACCCGGCAAGCAACACGCACGCGTCTGTAAAATATCGTACCAACGTGTATGCATTATACACGAGGCACACATGTCCGTAAAAATATATCTGTTTTTATTCTGCACGTATAACGCACTTTCAAAATTACCACATTTAAAAAAACAAACTAAACTACAACGTAGAAACAAAGTTTGCTTCAAACAAAAATGCAAAATAAAATTGCTCGATATAATGATATTACTATTCTCTATTACTTTTGTACTAAATTTCGAGTTTCTTAGGCTACTTTTATTTATCATAAAAAAAAGAAAAGAAAACACTGCTGTTGAATATTAAAATTGAAGCAAAATCAAATAACATTTGTGCTTACGCATAATGAAGCGTCAAAAGAGCTTGTATCTTTTATTTATGAAGCTACGGATTTAAATATTCATTCTCTAATTTCTCGTTTCACGGTAAATAGCGCGCTGATTATGAATAATCATTTGAATGTATAACGAATATACGCAGCTATATACTTTATATCTAAAGAGACGATATACAATAAAATGTGTACGAAAACGTAATAGAAACTACGTGTAAAGTTGTAACGATGTCCTAAACCTACGTACAACGAAACGATAGCTGGAATAATTTAAGGACACACAATGTACATTAACAATATAATATATACAACACATGTTAAGAGTATATATATATATATATATATATATATATATAGCCATGAAAAGTAGGTCGCTCGTATATATGTTTCAGCAACGGAACGCATATCGGGTATTCACGTGTTTTGAACATTTCTAACACTACAGAGCTTATACCTCGTTAATGATAATCAAATAATCAACATTCGGTTAATGGGAGTATTAGATTTACCAATATTTTGACCAACACTTTTCCTGTCTTATATTTTATAGTTGTGTGTGTTGAACCAGTAAAAAAACTGCTGGATAAAATTAACCAACGTTGTTGCTATCGAGAGCTTAAGTTACAAATAATTTAACATATAATAAAAGATTTCACATCTTAACTATAATATATAATTACAACTATTGTTTCCGATTTTTCACAATCATCGTTTCTCTGTTTTATACTTCATCAAACTTTAAAAGAAAACGTACTAAGAGAATCAAGTCGTCATTGCCACTGATCGCCAATGCACCATAATTGCGGTCTCTTAGAAGTAAAGCGTTGCGAATTAAGTTAAAAACAAACCATCGTTTTATTATTTCAAAAATTAAAAACCTGGCATGTTTTGTTATGTGTAAGGTGCGTAAATATTTTTTTTTAAATTAACAAATACAGTAACGAATAATTTTGTTGCGGAGAATTGTCAGTAAATTCTTATACACTCGAGCACGTGTATAATATGTGACTTGAGTTTCTTGCATTCTTAATATTGCAAAAAAACATTTGCCGTTCCATCAAACTATTATCATACCACTTTACTTCTTAGTGACTCAGTTATTGTCGATGTATTCGATCGATCAGACACGCATTGTGCGACTTGATAGTTGTGAGAACGTGAACGCGCAAACCCGATACAAAAATGTCAATTACGGTTCCCGCAACCTCTGCTGATCGCGTTGACGCTGGTATTCCTTGATGCAATTTTTGTACGGAACCGATGGTGCCCAGGAGCATCCGCCCGTGTTATCCGTCGTACACACGCCGTATTTTTCTTGGCAAACCTGGGGACCTGGTATGCTCTCCCACAGGCAACGCTTTCCGCCACTGGATTCCAGCACGGCTCCCTTGCGCCTCCAATGTGTATAAAGAATCTACGGTACAAAAACCAGGCCATTTTTTGCATCCTTCCTCTCTCTCTCTCTTTTTCTCGAGCGATTTCATATTCTCATCTCGCGCGTAAACTCCGCGGCCTCGCAGAAATCGTCGACGATTGAATAAATGCGCAAACATGCACGCGTGTGCAATTCTTTGCTCGCGCTTGTGTATTTATAGGACTCTGAATATTTTAGAAACACGCGCTTGATTGTACAAAATCAGCCGAAATTTACGTGACGTTGTGGGTGATTTATCGCGTTGATCTGAGTTGCATCGAGTTCGCGAGAGGCGATTGAAAAAATAATTAATTTCACATACGATTCACGAATCTCTCTCCAATTTGCAATTAGTTAATATTTTGAAACATGATTAACTTGTTTTTTCCAAATGTTTTTATAGAAAAAATATTTTGTAATGTACATATTGAATAAACGAAAAAATATTATTTCGAGAAATTGCAATGGATATAATTTTTACACAATTTCGAGGTTTTTGTCTTTTCATGTGTGACAGATATGTAATCGTTCAAAATATTTTTGCATCAATATTTTTCAATATACGATATTCTTGTAATCTTAAGAAATTAATGAAAAAGTAACAAATTTAATTTATGTGATTTATCTTCAACTATGAAAATTCAACACTTACGTTACACCCGCAACCCTGTTGATAAAGCTGTCTCAATCCTTTACGTTGCCTGCTGGTCGTTTCGGACCATTTTATCGATAGTCCGCAAATTGATATAAACGGCTTTCCCGAGAAGATTCTTCCGTTGACGACGTAAGTCTCGCCGACTTTCAGTGTCACGCCGCACATCGAGCCCGAGGACGGGGTCCATAAAAGGTTCTGCATCAGAGCCACGTCGGCCTTTGGGCTGGACTGTGAAGTAAAGAAGAGGCGTATGGTTAAAACCTAGATTACATTTAGCGATGAGAGCGCGATGCGACAAACGCGTCTCTTCTTTGCGCGTCACGTCTCTCTCGCGGTGCATAATACACACCTTGAAGACCCTGTTTATCTTGACCTTGTAAGCGATCTCATAGTCGCCCACAGAGTGCTTGGTGGTAATGTTCTTCACCCTCACCACGGCGACTGCGACAAAAGAACATCGTTAATCGCGGCCGTTGACTTTTAAGAAAGCCGGAAAGTGAATGTCGCTGTTTATTTAGCGCATCACATATTTCGCGTGAAAACTATGAAAAAAATTAGCTATTGATGTCTAAAAGCTTTCTGTCGTGGCGATTGAGTCCATTATACTGCGCCGAATATTCATACACGATATTCTTCCATAAAAACATTATTGTATCAATATAACGCGGTATATTTGTTTAATAATTAACATATAAACTTTGCAAAGTAAAAATTAACAAACATATATCTCAAAGTTTTACGACTATATAGTTAAGATATGGAGAGAAAAGAAATGTATAACAATTATAAACAATTTTCATACCAAAGTCCGAGTGACAAAATTTGCTTTGTGGATGCACTGGCATACAGCTGCACGCTGCAACCCTCTGAACCGGTGCTAACAGTACCGTCAGCAGTAGGAAATGCGTCCATAGAAGTAATTGTGACATCTGATAAAAAGAAAAATTAAAACTGATTTAATTTCATGTCGCGCAATAATAAGCAAAACGTTCGCGTGGTTCCTACTTTATCCTTTACAATACTCGTATATCGAATGTTTGAAATGCTTCGTTGCGCATACTTCTGCAAAGCGCATCTTTAAAAGTATCAAATAGAAGTATCAAAGTGACACAAAGTAACATAATATAATTTAATCACCGTGAGATGCACAGAACGCGTGCAACACGACGCAATAAACTGCCATCTATGCGGAAAATCCGTTTATCCGCGAAATCCGGTTACAGGTATTCAAGTTATTCAAGCAACTTGTCACCTGTCGTATATATGCAGGAAAAAATAGGCAATGCCTGATAGTCGTATTATGACATTTACTTCAGAAAGTACTTTAAGAAGGATGAAAAAATATTTCATATTTATATAAAAGAGAAATGAGAAGAGTAGAAGGTATAATATTTCTTGATTAATTTATAAGTGACACCATGGTTTACTTAAATAAAAATATTTTTTAATATTTTCGTTTTTTATCTCCTATTTAGAAAAAAATCAGATTATTTTTATCTATAGAGAGAATTTTCTTTTATAAAGAGAATTAGCTTGTTATTATTTCTTTTCTACAAAAAAAGTATGATCTTCATCTAATCATATGTAATGATTTACATCGATGATTATAACGCTGAAACTAAATTTCTTGCCTTTGTATGTGCTTACTCGCGCGCAATATTTGAAGGTCAATCAATCTCTCAATAATGATGCTGCATTCGATTATCAAATATTCTTGTACACAACATGGTTACGATATGTACGTGTATACAAGTTTTGTTTAATTTGTGGACGGTAATAATGATAAACAAACAACTGTGGATGTGACGTTTTCATTCATTTGTTGCGAATATAATCACAGAGATTGCAATATGCATTAATCAAGTTAAAAATACAGATCGTTCTCTGATGAATAACAACGTACATGTTTCATTACAAACTTGGACCAGAAATATTAAATGTCGCGCAAAAATATTATGATGAAACATCGATCATTGAATATTATCTTGATAGCGCCTGACTGGAATCCGATACTCCATATTTACGAAACGTAAGAGAAAAAAAAAGAAGATGATGTATATATATATATATCTTTCTCTCAGTAAAAGATGAAGAACTCATTCAAGAAAGCGCGCTAATCCGACCTAGTTTATCGTCGTCAGCTGAACATGATCTAAACATAGCTGCAAAACGGCATCCAAAGTCGAACACGATCTAGAAACACTCTCTTTGCGCCAAATATAATAAATAATGACTTATATTAATGAGCTCTTTAAAGTTAAAATAAACATACATGTGCAACGGCTCGACTGTGGATTGGAATATTTAAGATATGTCTATATTGCTTATCGCAAACATCAGGAATTCCTGAATGTATTAATTAAAATTTATTAATTAAAATTTATTACTTAATTAACGCCCACTGACTCTTCTTCCTGTTTTGTAAATTAACGAACGTTGAGAAACACTTGCAATGTATATGAAATAAAAAATAAAAACATAAAACAAACATAAACGTTTTAATATAATAAACACAAGTTACGCAAATAAAAAAATGTATAAATGTTTCTTTTTACTTTCTCTTTTTCTTTTATTTTTTCTCTCTCTCTCTCTCGTTGCATACAGCGCACGAGGAAGCGAATTTCCGATGAAATAACCGCCCACAACGACGGAAATACTTGTCAAAGTGACAGGCACAAGCTCGAAATATACGGTAAAACTTTAAACTGAACGCGGAACGCAAAACAGTGATCGTACTTTTCGGTGAATATAATAATAATATTCCGCTGCGCGCAACAATCTCTCGTCGTAAACATCGAAATGCGCGAATCTGTTGGATACCGCTTTATCACTCAGAGTCCCGCAAGTTTACGGCGTCAATGGCGTCTCGATTTTTTTCGCGACGATCCAATTTGCATGAAACCTTTGTGCTCCTCTCATCTCTTCCCGAGCAAATCTCCGCAAGATCCGCGGTGATGATATATCGTAAAGAGACAGGGAGACGCAGTTATTGTTACGGTAGACGTACACGAGGAATATACCGGTGTACGTTGTTGCGAGACCATAACGATATATCATGTTGGAAGCGATCAGTATCGTCTTTACAGTTTCGTTCGCCTATGGCACCTTTAAGAAACTCTATTGCAAGACGAAAATAAAAAAAGATATACGAAAGAAGTTACTACTTATATGGATAATACGCGATATATTAAGATTATCTTGAAAATGAAATTTTCTTCTGATTTGTGATCCGTAGAAAATGCATGACTTTTGATACGCTCTGTGCACACACGTGGATGCGCGAGCAACGCGCAAAACGTCGTAGGTGTACACACCCGGTAATCATCGTACTTTGACGTGCGTTTATGCGAATTTATTTTCTCGACTCTTGCTCGATTATTACTACCGGGAAAACATCGAACATTTGCCCGCAGGAAAATTGATCGATCGCGATTAAATATCGCGGGAGCGAAACGACAAGGCAAATTGATCGCGTTTAAGTCCCACAACTTTGCGCAAAAGAAAAAAAATCAAGCAAAGAAAATAAAAGCAATAACAGCAATCGAATAAGAGTGGAAATTACTCGTGCTTTTTTTGATGATAAATTGCAAAAGCCTGGAATACGAATGCTGTAGAAAGTTTCGATCGATCGAGCTCGTCTGAGCTCGCAAATATCATCGTTATTTCGAGCACACTGATCGCCCGAGGGAAAATAAAACGTGACCTTTCCGCCGCAATATTTGCATAGGATCATTCGATAGTCGTCTCATTCTGATCAACTGATTGTTTGGAACAAGCCTTGGGACAATCTCTCGTTTGAAAGATGCAGATGTTCATTTTTCCCGATGCGAGTTCTGAGAAAAAAAATTATGCGCGAGGACAATAGACAATACTTATTACTAATATTACTAATTTCCTAATCTCTTTTCTATGACACGCAAATGACACAAAGTCGTATGTAGTATTAAAACAATTTTTTTTCTGGAATTCCATCGTAACAATAAATAAAGAAATAAATTGCCTCTTCTTATACGTATAATGCAGCTTTACAAACTGACAGAGAGTGACAGTCATGTAGATATTTATTCATCCACAAGACGAAGCTGTTTTTCCCAAATGAGACGCTCGACGAAACGAGACGCGGATATAATCGAAAAGGTACCGTTGAACCATTCGGATAATCGAGGTTTGCTGACGCAAGGATTTATATGGGCAACACTCGCCGCCGTCCACACCCAGACGAGTGTCCTCGCGCGCGAACATTCGCCGAATGCGCTTCATGCATCATCATGCAAAACGGATTGATTGAGGGGCTGATGTCACAGGCAGCGCCGATGCCGCCGTATACATACATTCGCATTACTTTTATTTCCATTTAATAAATACCACAGACATACGTCTGGCCGGGTGGTTCCACGGCTAGTGACGCATCGCGATGACGATGACACGGTGCCGCGTGATTCGTCACGCGCTTCACGATTCACTTCGTGACCCCCATGAGCGAAGCCGCAACGCGATGGTGGCGGGTGAACATCGTAATCGCACGCGTGATTACACGCGCCATGCGCTGGCGTTTAACTTGAGAGCAAAATCGTTCGCAAAATCCCGTGTCGAATGAATGTCGAGCGCGCTGCACGTTTTCTACTAGCGCGTGTGTCTTCTCGCAGACACAGAAACTGGAAAAACGAATGTTGATTTACAAATCAAACATTTTAAAAGTCTTTAACACAAGTTGTTGTTTATATAATTAATTTTTTGTCGGTCAAGTGAAGCAACTTCGTTTAATGAAAAATCACACGATTTAAAGAAAAAAGAGTAGATTTATAAAACAATTAAAAAATTTAAATTAAAAGAATAATGCGTGTTCAATAATTTCTTTTTTTGTACTAGCACAGAATTTGTAATGACTTTTCGAAGTGCAAGTTGTGTATCACACTTTCGATATTCTTCTCTCTGGCTAATCGATTAAATCGACCTTCGCAATATCGCGAACGGGTTGATTTCGCCGTAAGTGAGGCGATAATTATTACTTTACGAATATGCGGCGAGTAAAAGTATATATAATGTTGCAATCCGGCAGATTGTATAATGTAATTTGAAATGTAATTTACGATCCATAATAAGCCTGTGCCCGTCGCGCAAGGATTTGTAATCTTAAAATTATAAACAAGTGAGTGAGCCGCACCAATTAACCTTAAACTTCGAATGAGATTATATAGGTGGAGAGATGCGTTGCACGCGCGTATAAGCGAATGTCGAGCCGCATACGTGCGTGTTACATACACCTCATATTTATGATAATTTAAATATGAGAAGCTCTGCACGATCGCGTCAAGAATTATGCATTAGCACAAAATGTTACGCTAGGTGTTAATGTTTTAATACCAAACTTTCAGGACTAGTTCGGAAGCAAACAAAATATTTTACGACAAGCGAATGTAGTCCGCGAGAATTCGCAGTCTATTCTTCATTTATTTATTATTACGTTGCGGTCTAACCACACGGAAAAAATATTAATCTTCGTTAGTGACATTGCGCTAATTACTTGATGACGAGAAATACTAAAACTCGTGCTCGTTTGGCGAAATATTTCTTCCGCGGAGGCAATCGTAACAGGTTCCCCTCAAAACCTGAACTTTGCCATTCAAAAATAACCAACTGTCTTGCCGATTCGGCTAAACTTGAAACCAACATCTTATCATTGCGTCATTAGCATATCGGATATACAGCAGGTATGTCTAGACTCAGCATGTTGCAACGTGAAGAACGTTCCACCTTGGACTTTCTCTCGACAGAATATTGCATCGCAATGCGTGCATTCGCGATACGTAAGCGATATTAAATATGAATAAACAATTTTGCGGAAATAGCAAATTTATTTCTTCTCACATAAGCCCCTATTGAATTTTGTAAGCTAACAAAATTTAATACCGACAGCGATTGAAAATGTTTATACGTGTAAACAGACAATTTACTGTGTTTATTTGATTTTAAACATACAGACAATTGATATAAACAGTTTTGCGAAGAAAAATGCACCAAATGACATTTAGTTCCCACCGGTGCTAAAACCGTTAATTAAGGTAGCGCGATATGTTTATCTAGACAAGGTCTACAGATACATTTATAGCAAAACCTGTTCAATTAACATTTTCTTTCTACATAGAAAAAAAATATTACGGCAAAGATGCACGATGACAGGATAACCGTGTGTACTGCCGAAGCAACGACGATGTTATTTATTATCGTGCTATCTAAAATTATATTTTTGCTAGCACTTTCGTGATCAAGTAAGATACATTTGTTATTCCTGTCAGCGGCAACAATATCGACCGCACAACGAGGCTTTTCGCTCGCGCGATTTCTCCGTGTAAACATAATTATAGATTCCCCGCGAGTTATTAAAATAAAATTACAACCTTCGGCCGCCCTCAAGCGGCTCAAGCGCCGATGATTTACGCGTGTTTTGGCAGAAATCGTAAACCAGAGAATAACGACGTCGCGTTAGTACCGAAATATTTACGATCGCCAGATTGATCGTCTCTCTCTCTCTTTTTCGAGGCGATTTCATTATTAAGAAATCAGAGGAATTTAATGCCGATCACGCTCGAAAGTCAACCGATACACTCGCGATTTTTATTATTCGTTTTAATCGTGAGAACTCGTGTTTTCCCGTGAGAAGTACATAAACGTTCACAAGCGTCTTTCGGCATCATTCACTCTCGTTCGCGCGTATATAAATCCCCGCACGTTTTCTACGAGATTTATGGACAATCTCGGACCGGGTTCGTCGCTTTGAGCGTCAAGCGTCAAGCGTGGAATTCCGTCGTTGAATGGATCGCAGAGAGAATTCAGCCGGGCACGTTTGTGGAATTAAACATGGACGCTTCAAAACGCTTGGAAAATATCCCTCTTTTCCTGCGCGGTAGCCGCGCGTTTACGGCTCCGAATTGTTTGCGAACAATGATGTTCCTTTTAATCTCGTCCCTCGCATTTCGAGACACCGTCCGCGACACACGCGGCGCGCCATTGTGATGTGCTCCGCGGAGCGAACACGGTTTCGGCCCTGTCAAACGATAATACCATCAAATCGGAAAGAATAGCGTTCTTCACCGCTGAAAGTTACGAGTTTCGTTGTTGACGCGTGGGCGGTTCCCCCCGATTAAATTTGCTTGCTCTGCAAACCGAAATTACTACACAGACGAACATCAAGCTTGTCTACAGTCTACTCGGTTAGGTATTCATCTAATGCACTTCGCATCGATTTTCTTAACTCACAAGCGAGTCTGACTTGCTAATAAACATTTTGGATAATTAACGTAATTACAAAGTGCGGAGATAGCAATTCTGAAGTATAAATTCTAGCGAGATAATTATTGTAATTTATTGTACTTTTACATTAGTAATTTAACATAACAATATGTTAAATTTACAAGTTATTTAAATTTGTATCAATCCGTTTAGAATTTTTAAATATAAAATGTGTCTTTCTGTGAAGGTTTTGAGTAATTTTAATTTTATTTTATTTTAATTGTTTTTGATAATTGTTTTTGATAATTGTTTTTTGAAAGTGTACGCGATAGAAAGTCGAGAGTATTATTGATAAAAACCACAAATATTTCGAATATATTAATAATTTTATCTAGAAAAACAATATACAACATTCTTTTGAGAACCTCGTCTCGTCCTTTTGCTTGACACTGTTTTGTGATGGTGGTCACAGCATCGCGCTATATATCTACTCCATTCGACGAGCCTTTTTCGTCCTGAACACATTTACATACTCATTAATTCCCGCGGTCTTGTATCGCATTAACGTGCTTCTTATGTGTTCGGGCCGCGGTTAAATCTTTCTCAATGAATTAGCGGCCGACCGCGTCAATCGCTCCGACATCGATTATTCCTTTCGGCGCATCGTCGCCGATACCAGCTTGATTATCAGTCGCCGAGCGCGCGTATTTATTTATATGCATGGAAATCGACCTGACCAACTTTCAAACTTTCAGCGGCGTATCACAACCAACTCCTTGGTTTGGCCGAACCAAACCAGGCTGTTCGAATGATCAAGCGTATCTTTTTGCCGAATAGATTATAGACGAAGTATGTAATGGTAATAGTTTCTTTTTTTTTTATGGTCGTGCCTGATATTCGTACTTGGAAGTAATTTGACCGAGCGAGAGAAAATACGCACTCGCGAGGTTGCGAAATAAAAGAGAATGGCGGAAGGAGAAATTTCTCTCGCATAATTCTCCTGAACGATATTTAACAACAGCGTTTATTTGCAAGAAAGAACTAGACTGACAATGTAAGATTGCACATAATACAAAGCACAAAATAATTAAATATAATAATTATTTTGAATCTCATACATAATAAAACGATCATGATAATGCCATGACGATAAAGGTGACGATATTAATGGCAGCAATATCGCGTAACGTAGTAGATGTAATAAACACGAGCGCGGTTTCTCTGTTGTGTTATTAATAACCAACAATAAATAATAAGGATATTAAGGTGAGCACGATCTAAATACCGCGTTCTATTACAATATTATATTGGCGATTCTGATCACATTGAATTATTCATGCATGGGATTAGCGCGCCGAAGTGCAGACCGCGTCGCGACGTTCACTCTCTCTCTCTCTCTCTCGGCAGAGATTCATGAAGCACAGTAATTCCATCATGCACCTAACGAGAGCACGCGAGTCGCGGCAATTACGTTGTCGGTAATTATCATCCCGCAGACTAAATACCGGGCAGAGGCTCTCAAGTGTAATCTTCGTCCAAGTCACTGTGCGCATTTCGATATTCATCGCCGTGTAAATAAATCAATACGCCTTCTTTTTTTTGCTCTTTCAGTCATTGAAAACAGTTTTCACTAATTATATTATATATGTCATTTAATAAGTACTTAGAAATGTAAATAGAAATATATAGATTACGACAAAAACGATAAGTAAAAGAGTCTTCAAAAATGTCAAATATATGATTACTTTGAGCTAAGATTAAAAATATGAAATACTAGAATTTTTTAAATATATATGTGTACGTATAATATTTTTAATAAATCCGATATTGTTATAAACAGATTTGAATACAGAAAGTTATGTAAGTTGCGAGGAGCGAATATAATTCCCATGCATGAATAATTCGGTTACGGGGTAAATCAATCGGTGCAGAACATTACGTATATCAGAGTGCTCGTAATATCATATTCCTTGAATGAAACCGCAAAAGACACGAAACCGCACTAGACTACGCGTCGCAACCAGACTTGTGAACGGTCATTGTGAAATTGTAACTATGACATCAGACGATAAGACGCGCAAGTCCACGAACTGTGAGAGTCGTGCCGTGTGTCGTTACGTAACGAGACTACCATTCAATGTACCTATGGAGAGAAGCCAGAATATCGAATCCAAGGTTTCGTCGCTATCGTATTTACCGTCAATAATCGTTCAGGAAAACTTCCAAGTAGCGTCGCGGATATATGTATATAAACCTAATAATAATAGAAACGAATAAATCGTATACAAATCTAATCATAATATCTCTCTCTTTAACAACAATAATAGAATCCTTCTCTGTTTCTAACAATTATTATTATCTAATAATAATATTATCTAATATCTAATAATAATATAATATTATCTAATAATAGTAGAATCTCTCTCTATCTTTCTAACAACAATTCATATCTATTAATTTAGTATTATCAATATACATATTTTTATCTTGGATTTACCGCGTATTGGAATTTTTTAACTTGTTTTTTTAATTTGTTTTCACGCGCAAAACTGTATGGATTCATGAGAAAAATATCGAATTCATGGTCATTAAAAGAAACTCAATTTAGTGACAATATTAAATGCCAGCGAAAAAGAACCCTCATTAGTATTATTTTCGGAATGTAATGGAATCATATTTTTCGGGAACATATGACGGTTTCGACGCCAATGCGTAAAATGCGGACACGTATTAATTATACATTCGATCAATCAGATGCGTCGGGTATCTTCGCGACGCAATCACAACATGACATTGTAAATGATTGTTATGTTCATGAAATTAATTAGAATATTAAAATATATCATGCAAAAAAAAGAATACACGTACATATTCGTTTTTTTTTTTTCAGATAGATGGTATCGCAAAAAATGCGCATGCTTCATGTATCTGCAATGCAAATCGATAAACCTATGAATGTAAATTTAAATCTACTACAACTTACAAAGCTGGTTTGCAAATGTTTGTATGTATATAAATAGATATACTTGAAAGTAATAAAAAAGAATATAAATATTTGATAGAAAAGCAAGCTTTATATCGAGTTTTCTAAAAATACAATACGGTGTAGCGCAGTCTAGATGGTCCTCATCGAACAAATGGATGGCGTATAAGAATGGCGGAAAAGTACATTTTGCTCCTTAATGGGCCGCTGCTTCCCAGTTCGCAGCAATGTCATGCGAGTAGAGTGTAAACCGATGATACACACACACACACACATATATTCTGTATACAGTTTATAGTCCATTAGAGAGCTGGGAATTAATCCATTAGGACGAGTGCGCCGTCAGTGCTAATTAGAATCACTTTCGCGCAGATCGTCCGGCTTGATAAGGATCATCAATTCCAAATTAAAACCAATGTCGTGCTTCGCGAGAATAAGAGTTTTCGTTCTTCAATGTTTTCTCATCAGATATCATTCGGCGTGTAGAAAGAAACAAAATGAATTAGTGAAAACTCATGAAAACAATTATAATAAATATCTACCAAAAACAAAATATTACTTCGTTGACACTTTGAAAGTAATAATTGAATAAACCGGCTGATATAAGATATCTACAAACAAAACATCTATTGAATAAAACGGCAGATATCTACAAACAAGACGTATCTATTGAATAAAACAGCAAATGTGAGATATCTACAAACAAAAGATACAAGTAACGAGAGCAATATCTAACGTAATTCCCACGGAACTCTGTTTCGTTCGAAACACACTCTGATAAAGCACTAATCGAACACTCGAGTAACGCTTCAGGCGCGAGAGAAACGGGAAACTCTCCCGCGAAAGACCTACTTACTGTAACCGGGAACCGCGTACGTATACTTTCATTTGTTCACTTAACGTGAACACTAACCTCGAGAGTAATCCGTGAACGGAGTATCAGCGAAACTCGCACGTACTAGCGAGGAGAGATGTGCGCGCTCGCGGGAGAGGAGGCCTCTCGCTGCCTCTTCGCAGCAGCAGGTGTGGAAGAAGCTCCTAAGACGCGCGTCAAAGCAAGACTGCCCCAGTTCCATCGTATTACCGCTATTATATTCCGCGGCCGGCCAGCATCCGCGTACATGCGTGCACGCGTGAACAGAGGCCTCTGAGCTCATATGCCATTTGCGTGCGGCGCAGCTCTCCGATGCGTGCGGCGCATTCGCGAATGGCCCGGCGGCGCGGCGCGGGGTGTCCCGTGTTCCGAAAAAGGAACAGGAAGGCTGGACCGAACCGCAAGACGCATCGGTCCTCAATTAATCATGACTTTCGTCGGACGTTGCGTCATGTATCCCGTCGGTCGCCTTCGGAAATGATTCAAGAAAACAAGAGTCAATTCGGTTTTTTTTTTATTCTTGCTTTTTGTTTGCGAAAAGCGGACCCGATCACAGGCGAATTAATACGAGATTATCACGAGACTTTAAATACCACCTTCGTATTTTGACGAGAGGTGATCGATGGCAATAATTATTATGTAAAATGCCGGGTTACTTAACTATGTTGTAATGATCGATACGGAACACGATGTCTTCGTCGGTATATAATTAATAAGTCAATGTATTCGAGTCAATGTATCCGTGCGAAAAATGACAAACGGTATGCAAAAGGTGATAATCGTTCGAGTAGCGACTAATTCGGTTGTCGCGTAATGCACTCCGGATGCGTTAAAGCATCACATCAGATAAGCAAGCGATTATCGCGCATTTCACGGGTCGAAGCGGGTCAGTTAGTGCTTGGACGATCGGTCAACAATCACGATACACACTCTCACACGCGAGCACGACGCGCACATATTTGCACGCTGCCGAGGTTAAAATTTGAAAAGTGTGTTTAGCGCGAAGAGATAACGAGGAAGTCTTATCTGAAAATTATATGTACGTTCCGTGAAAAATAAAGTTTCGAAGAAAAAAGGTGAGAAAAAAACTCGAGGGAAAAATAAATACGCTTTCATTTCTTGCTGCACGCAATTTTTTTCTATACGCTGTCAACACGTCTTTTTTCTTTCATACGTGTCAAAAGTCTGCGTACAACAGTTATGTAACGTTACAACATTGTGTTTTCTCCGCGCGATACTGTGGAACGCATATTCTATTACTATCTGCAAACGTGCAGTAAAATGTGGCGTTTTTCATATTTCCTCTTGCAAGTAAACTCTGTTCAAAGATATGTGAACAGATTAGAAAGCTGCGAGTCAAAGTGTAACATTGTGAACTTTGCTCGAACGGAAGAAACTACATTTATGAATTTTATTTAATTAGATACGTATTTATAGAAATATTTGTAGAAATATAACTAATTTATACATGCACACGTATAAATTACATGTATAAATTTATTTAACGTTAATTAATACTTACTATTTGCTATTTATGAAAACTTGTTCTGCTTGTTTACTAACATTTAAGTTTCTCTCAACGTGGATCCGCGAATAAAATTCATTGCTAATGTAGAGAAACGCGCGCTGTGCGCGTGTACGGCACGATTAATCATAAATTTGGACATTACGTCATGCAATTCATCGTCATGCTTGGAAGCGCATCAGATAAGCCGACGGTTACGTTACATACGGCGTGTGTGTGTGTGTGCGTGTCGGTGCGCAGAGCAACCAACGAAGAGAATGACACCATCGCTAATATCATTTGCATATATATCACAGCAAAAAGGGAAGCAGCCTTTATCAAAACTAAATAAAATCAAAGAAAACTTTGTGCAACTTTTACACCTTATAATTGTAAAAAAATTAATCGTATAATAGAAGAAAAAAAAGTATCAATTCGTTTTACTAAAAAATAAATCATAATTACTACAATTAAATTAAT
The DNA here is from genome assembly GCA_014825685.1 of Pseudomyrmex cubaensis. Lineage (NCBI taxonomy): Eukaryota > Metazoa > Arthropoda > Insecta > Hymenoptera > Formicidae > Pseudomyrmex > Pseudomyrmex cubaensis. Next base: position 27,724 of record QVOA01022224.1, read on the forward strand.
ATTGTACAAAGAATATTCAGATAAATCGAAATAAGTCGGTATTGTACAATCTTACGTTATTTGTCGAAATTTAAATACGCAATTCGCATGAGATACGATCGCACGTAATTCATGTTTAGATGGGAGAACTGATAAAAAAAACCTCTTTATTGAACACGCGCACAGATGTGGTCTTGATCTTTATCTGTAAAAAATACCTTAAATGTTTGCATTGAATCATCGCACTGTTACGCGAGTAGCGGTAAACGTGATGCAAATTGCGCACGGCGATTTATTTAACGTTTCTTATTATTGCATATCGTCGTAATATGTCAATCTTCGTGCGCACACTCCACACTTCGCTAACATTGATCGCAGTGAAAGTGCGACGTAAATTGCACGTGAACTTAACACACATAATGTAGAAACTCGCGGTTATTCAACCTTAAACTTGACAACGTATAGTTTTACGTATATATTTTTATTTTCGCTTCCTCTCCTACTGTCACGTATTTTATATGTCGTTGTAAGAGCGCGTTAATGTGATTCAGTTGTGTGTTTTTTTTTAGCCGCATTCACGATGTCGTTGCACCTTTAACGCGGTATATAGTTGCCAATCTATGTCAGACGTGGGCGGTCGCATCGTTTACGCCGGCCGATTTACGTTTAATGTAAACAAAACTTATTTTTATCAACGACTCCCGCATATCGTTTTCGTTCGGGCGCAGTAGCTGAGAGAGTATATATCTAAGATACGTCTCTATCCGGTGTGTGCCTTCGCGGAAATGATCTCGCTTACGGATATCGATCACTTACGAAGAAAATCGCGCAATATCCTAGCGATAAGTACAGCCAGTGAATGGGATCTCTATTGAGATCTTAAATGCGTTTAAATTATGTATCGCTTTTCATCACGTCGCGAAATATTTTTATCGTTGAATCATGGCGCGCGAAATGTACGACGGATAAGCTTTGAGAAAAATTAAACACGCGCATGAGAAAATATTCACGTACAGAATGATTCATACAGAACAAATTTTACATTACTAAAAGCATATGAAAATACACTTTCACAAATATCTTCGTATTCAAAACATCTCATTTGCATATTATTGTAAAATACAAACGAGAGGAAGAGGGAAAAAACGAGAGAGAGAGATTTAATTTATAGTAGCATGAATCTCTCTCACACAGAATTAAACTGGATTATAAACGTCGGAATGGATGTATACTTTGCCTTATAAGTGATTTCACTTTACGTGAATTATATTCCGCAGAATCTGAGAGGGAAACTCAGGAGACTAATCGGATTACGATTACGACCGACCGAGAGCAGCTTTCGTATCTTAATTGTTACCCGGACACCGTTTGAGTGCTTTTAATGTTGTCTCCTACATTACGTCAGGAATAATAGCGTTGGTTGTTCCGGAATGTTAATCACTTCCACTTGCATTTATGCTCATTCGTTAACGAAGGAACAATTCAACGCGCTCGCATGTCGACACAATTACGTGAAACTCCGCGCGAGGTTGTAATTTTCACCCCGCCGCCTCTGAGGTCGTACAACCGCAAACGTGTGAAATTCTTTTTTCTCTTATTCGAGTTGCGGTCAAGTCGCGAAGAAGAGAGTTAGCCGCTGCGACCGCACCGGGTGTTCGGAGGAATTTGCCATCCTCGCTCGTTCCAAGAAAGTCGGCATTCTTGAGAAGCGAATCTGGAGCGTGTCTTGATTTGATAAAACAATGTGTTCCGAGACGACGACGTTGCGCGGAACGCATGAAGATGGAGATCGCGCTATGAAATTCCATCGCACGATCGATACTTTCTTCGAAATGTTTTGACTCGACACGTACGTTATGAATGCCTTGAAAGTGTACAACAGAATTTTAAAATCTCACTAAATACACGAAACATGCATTAAAGAAAAGAAATACTTTTGAATCTTCGTGATGTTACATTTAAAACTGAGGCAAAGATGTGCAAACTATATCGATATTTTGTTTCACGATACACTATCGATCTAGATACTTTGTTCCCGTCTAGCAATCGGTTGACGAAAACGTCATAAATCCTGTTAGCGCATCGCTCGATATCGGTTTCTCGATACGTGATACGTGATATATTTCGACCGATGTTTGGATAACGTTCAATACTAACGCGCGCACAAGAAGAACAGACGTAGCGCTCGTGTGTGCGACGGCACTGGAATAGAAAGGCGGGATATTTTTCACCGGCATCGAGAAAAATAAAAATAAAAAGCTCGCTCGAAACAACAGCCAAGTCTCGAGTCACGAAGTATCGAAGAATCTATTTATATCGGTTAGAAGGGAAAATAGAGTGGCTGTCTTTCCTATTGGTGTCTCTTTTCCATGGACTGTAACGATAGATATTTAACAACCGCAGTCGCTATGTGTATGTATATTCCGTAATTTAGGGACGTGATAAAGTGAGTGATTAATTGGCAGTGTCATTATTGGTTCCGTTACATTAGCGTCTTATTTAAAATTTTTCTTTCTATTTTACTCATTCGCGTTTCTCACAATGAGAAAGAGAAACCTCATAGTTAAAAAAACGACGTTTGCAAACCGTTACTTGCTCTAGGAAAATGTTTTTTTCCTAGATCGTCGATTAAGGTCAAAAATCAATTCGCACACTGTGCGAAGTGACCGCGCGCGAAGAACTCCCAGATGGTTTCTTCTTCGTTTGAATGGTGCTAAAGTCGAGATGGGACATAAATCACGACGTCACCGCGGCGCTTGATCAATGGTCGCTTCTAAAACGGGCATACATCCCACCCACTGGCAATCCATAAATCGCGCGAATCAGCATCGTGCATTACTACTTCTACTGTAATTTTACGGCCGCGCTTCCCGGAAATTGCGTTTGATCGACAACAGGAGAAAACAGGGAGAATTCAATACGCGACACGCGCGGCAATGTAATTGCCATTGATGCGGCACGACAAACCCCGCACATGGGGAACAAATTTCATTACCGAGAGTTTTTCAGAATTTGAGTAGGCTATCAGCCACCCCACTGAGAATTCATGAATCCGTGGAAATAGCGGATGAAATCACGACGACGCGCCATGCATTTCTATCGCTGTGCGCGTACCGTTTCTAAGTACGAGCACGTGGGCGACGGAAGGCAATCCAAAACACCATTGACGCACGAATACTATTTGCGTGACTGATTTCACCAGAGAAACCTAAATACAATAATTTCGAATGTAAGCTTGGCTGTTTTATGTTTTCAAATCTCAGCTTTGAGCGAGCGGCGTTGCTTTCAGCAACTTCGTTTCTGTATTTTCCAAATGCGCAAATTTCTTTGAAGCTCGAATTTGCACAGGTTTGAACCTTAAAAAATATTTTTTTTTTATTCTCGCAAGTCTAAAATCTCTACGAATTTTATCAAGTTTATTATTTCTTGAGTTTTGACTTTCTGGATTCTTACAATTTAAATTCTCAACCGGTCGCGCATCATGTGCTTTCTATTATACACACAGTAAAACTCTTCATAGAGCGACCGCGCCGTAAGGAGTAGGAAGAAACGCGAGATATCGCGCGATTAACAAATGGCTCCAATTAGCAAAATGTTTTCCCATCCTAGAAAATTTCTTCTTCCTCGAAGCAATGTTGCGAAAGCGTTTTATGCGAGAGCGCTCTTATCGCGATTCTCGTTCCTCCTCGATGAATGAGATTGTTGGCCGCTGAGTCATGCGTAGTAGAACCACGCATTAGTTAGGTCACGAAAGAACGCGGCAGACGTCGCTGTCGGCTTTAAAGAACCGTCCCGGTGTTGGTATCACTTGACACGCGCCGCAAAAAGACATCCTAAAATTGCAAGAAACGCACACGAAAATCTTCCGCGTATTTTATTTTAAGTTATCGTACGAATACGGTGGTTCGTACACAGCGCGGTTGAGAGTTCACTTGAAATCTTGAAATTAGTATGTACGTATATGTTCTAAGATAACAAAAAATGTTTTGTTTTCCCCAAAAACACTGACATTTTATATCTGCAATTTTACGAATAGTTTTTCTTTTTCTCTCATTACCTATTTATTTATTTTATATATGTTCATATATTTTATTTAAAAAAATTAGAAAGCAAATATATTTTGTTCTTATATTTCGAATTTTGAAGAACAAATACATCACGATTTCTGTTCTCAAGTTGTTTTTTTCGTGGAAGCTTTATAGAAGCGAAACGATGAAAGCATGTCACTCTTAATTATCGATATGGATCTTAATGTGATATGTCAGTAATTATTTGTCGTATATATTGTTTGATAGATCACTGCGTCATTATGTGTACTTTCTCGTTTGTCATACACGAACACGCACACACATACACATTTTAGAGAGTGCGCCTAAAACTATTGGTCCTTGAACACACGCACTCGACTAATTATTAAAACAAAACGCGCAATTATTGACGCGCTTGACGCGCAGTAAATGCAAATACGTGTCATTAAAACAAGCGTTTTATTTCACCGCGAATGAGACACACTGATGTCATTACAAGCTATTGCATAGAGTACGCTCTGTAATTTACATCTTTAAAACACACGACACATATATTTTTATCTTTCTCTTCTGGCTAATTTGACTTTAACTAATTTAACTTTGCTTTTAATTTCTGTAATAAATTTCTAATTTTATTCTAAAACTAACTAAATAGACACTAAGCTTGTATTATTTGTGGTTGTTTGAGGTATGCGTGAACACTAAAGATAAAAGGGCTGCGCATCAGAATGTATTCGAGAGAGACGTCGGCGCCACGTAATGCAATCGCTCTGTGCCTTCCGGCAAACCTGGCAAGTAATAAGCGAGAACGCCAATTAAATTCCCTCCCGAGTGATAACGCGCTCCGCATAATTCACGGAAAGATAATTTCTCGCGCACGTATGAGGACGCAGAACCGCGCGCGACACGCGGAAAGCGATCGGGATGAGAGAATGCCGCGGTCACCGCGAAAAGTGCGTACGGCTAGAGATTGATCGTGCATTTGTGGTGATGTAACGAGAGAAACCGCGGAGACCACACCCCGGCGATGTCGCTGCGTGTTTCGTAAGCTCACAGAGACTTTAGGCAAGGCCGCCACAAAACGGGTTACCACGTGTCCTTTAGCTACGGGATGTTCGAGTTTTCGCGACACGTACAGCGTAATACTATACGATACGTGCGGAATATATATTACAATATTATAGAGAAATTCCTTCGTGTACATACGTAGGTGAAAAATGTCACTGGTAATGAAATTTCGTCTTGACTGAATAAAATTTTTTTTTTCATTTCCGCTTGGAAAAGCACGTGCGGAGAAGTAGCACGAGTTTTCGACTGACCTGTAGAGTACGTAAGATAATACGAAGACGTAATTGTAATTTGTAATACGTTTTGATTGCGACACGTGAAGAGACGCAACATGCAACGAAGAGTTGAGCAACGTGGCGACAATACGTTCTAAACTTTGGTTTTTAAATCACATATGATTATTGCGCCAACACGCGTATATACAGACAGCACAATAATTTCCTAACGGAACGTTATGAAGTTTCTGGAACATATTGTCACCGTCAAGTTTCAACGTGGATTAACTTAATTCCGGACCACTGCCCGAGTCAATTTAGTCTGTTTGAAGGTACACAAACTCAATTCGAAGTCGCGCGAAGTTCGTAACGAGATTGCGCCGCACTTACAGGAGAGATAAAATTTATTAGATTCGGCTATATGTGCGGAGGATCTAATTGCATCGTACTCGTTGTGTTTAACGAGAGATAGACCCGGTTACAAGAGAGGTTATCCTATTACCCTTATCATTGATCGTCGATAGCGCTCTCTCTCTCCTTTGATTCTCGCCGGAGTATTTATTAACATTTTGCATGACCGCGCGCGTGTGCGCCGATGGAGATTCATCTTACGCGCACATGGAAACTGTCCGCACCTCCGGGAGTGTTAACGGTACTGCAGGCACAAGAGAGAGCATAATACCTACGTGTATAACTCACGATTCTAAAAAAAAACTACGCACGCGATCGCGCGTTTAGATTACAACAATCATTTGCAAAGTAATAAGTGTAATTTATTGCTGAACTGTGCTCGCGATCGAATATGAAACATATGATTTTTGACATATCTTAATAAATTTAGGAAGATTTATACACGTGTGGACATCTCGTATATTGGCCTTTAAATTTTTAATCTTTTACGAGCTTATTTATTTATTATATTTCTATTTCGATAATACGCGTGTTTACATCCTTCCTTTAGGATTTAATAGATATGGGAGGCGAGACGAAAGGAAGGAGATTTAATTTAATACAATATATTTTTGTATACTTTTATGAGGTTCGTGTTAAGAGGCACTTAACACCTAGTAAACACTTTTAAGATTTTCCTCACGTTATGACACGACCACTTAACGTTTATGAGAACTACGCGTGATTCCGGCATACTTTATCGTTTCGCAATATATGTATATACATGCCAATGGAATTTGTCTTTTTATTACTTCGCACATTTACTTGCGACCGGCGAATGAATGGGAAGTCGTGATAGGTCGATACGTGACAAAAAAGGAACTTGTTTAGTTTGGTTCAATAGCTCGTGATAATTGTCATCTGTATTATGTACACGTTCAGTTGGTTAGACCATACATCCGCGTTCACTTTTTTGTTCTTACACATTAATAGCCAAAACGCTCTCGTTAAAGTTGACTCTCTTTCTTTTTTTCCCCTCTTGCACTCTCATTAGTTTTAATAATAAAAAACTTTCAAAGGAAGTAATCGAGAAAACCTGTTCTATTTCCGTGCGTTAATTGGAGAGTTTTTTTTTACAAATATCGGACATTTTTCTAGCAAACTCTGTTTGTTGAATAATTTATAAATTATTATGTATTATAATAACGTGCAATAATTATGCCGGGTTATCAAACAACGATTAAAATGTATTTAACATAATAATATGATAATCGCGCGCAATACTCTTCCGTCAATATAATGCTAAATGTGTTACATATTTGCAACATACATTATAATAAATCAAGCAAATTCAGAATATGAAAGAATGACAATCGCGACAGCGCAAATGAGTTTCTTTTTAATTCCGATCGGTTCTTCGCGCTTGACCTTCGGGTTTCCACGACTTCGTTATCTTCGTTACCGGCTCTTCTGTCTGCTCATTAGCGGGCGTGCATCGCGCGGCAGCGGTTCTTGAACTGCGGTTAATTGTTGTGGGAACTACTGTTGGTACGTACCGACTTCGTGTTTCCGGGTAAAAAGACGCGAAAGTCCGCGCGGACTTTTATACGGACAACGACACCCGTTCATTCGTTGTGAGAGAAAACTGTAATATCAATTCTATACATGCACGTCGACCGACCTGACCGCCATGGGTGCGAGTCATTAAGGGGGCGTTTTGTAACGCGACGTGGGATCGCTTCCTCCTCCGTGTGATCAGTATCGAACGATAGACGTGTGTTTATCTCGGTTGAATATCGCTCGTACGATTGTGGACTGCAGTTACGCGGTCCGCAGTCTCTCACCGCGTAACTGCAGCTGAGCGAAATTATCTCTCGCGTGATAAGGAACTTGCTCAGTTCCGAAACGGTAGTTAGCGACTTTTGTACACGCACAATGTCGCTCGATCTTGATTGTTCGCGCGATTAGCGTGTGATTAATCGAATTGGTAAAGCGAACGCTACTAGGATCAAATGAATATTAAATTAAGATCTCACATCGCACACTTCAACGAGATGTGGCAATTCAATCTTATCATCTGGATAATCTGTTGCCGGACAGTTGGATGCGAGCCCAGTTCCGTCAAGCACGTAATTTATCAAACAACTTGCTCGCGCGTTTGTATTGAAAATATAGAGCGGTATTGTGAAAGAGAAGCCACACACTTCGTATGGCAAATTCGACGTAAAAATAGCATGTAAATGGATCGTATAGAATGCTCTTAACGATCTGACTGAGTCATGTCGGAACGTGGCGATAGTTAAAGGAGAACGAGGAAAATAACACGAGGAAAAATGTTCTCATATAAACATAATAAAAAGAATTGATATATAAAGAAGTGTGAATTCAAAGAAATAAATTTAAAAATATCGAGAGAGAAATCTTGAAAATCGATAATAGCGAGCTGCTCTAGAAAAGACGAGAATAAAATTAATACCTCGTCGCAGACAAGCTGAACGTTAAAGTGTTTGCGCCGGCATTAGCCGCGGCGCAATTGACGATAGCGGTTTTGAAGTGATTTCCGAAGCGCATTCCGCGCGCATTCGTACCTGCAATCACTGCGGTATTCGATATCCCTCGGTTTCTAATCTAGTTTAGATTACGATAAAGGCCAGTCGTGTCTGCGCCTGTTCCCTGAAAGGGAATAAAACGCGGGGAGCACCGATACCTACCTACGTGCGAAACACGAATACGTGCGCGTCGCGTTGACCGCTCCGGCCGGCTAGTTGGCGCCGACACCGGCCCGATGTATATCGAAGCAACGCGTAATAAACGGTGATATTGTACACGGCGATACGCCGCGCGCGCATTATGTTTGCTACAACGAACGAATTATAATTCTCCTCCGTGTAATCGCACAATGAGCCGGTTGTGCCGCGAAAATCAACGCGATCGCGCAGCCATAGAATGTAAACGGCAATTATTTAGCCCGCATCTCTCTCCCAAGCGCATCTCTCTTCGATCGATCGAACAATCTTCGATGCGTATTAACGCGCGATGGCATTTATTGCCTCGTTGCGCGGAATAAGCGCGAAGGTCGATGTGTCAGTGTGTCGCGCGACGATGTCGTGAATTTATCTCAGCGCGTTACCGCGCGTCAATTTGCCGCAAAGACAGTTTGATCGCGAACGATATAAATTTAGTTTGCCAATAAAATTTAATACCGATAACAATTAAAAAAAGAAAAATGCTTATCTGTACGCGAGAAAGTTTAACCGACAACTGTCCATAAATAGAGATACAAATAATTAGAGTTTATCAAAGTTTTAATAATGTAAAAATGTACGTTCTCAGAAACTCTTTCTCTTTCGTGATTAAAATTTGCCTTAGGAACACACACGTCTTAGATATTCACGACGTAGTTCGCGGGTATGTGTATTTTGTCCCACGGCAGTTAAACAATTTTCTTTTATTGCGCTTCGTGTAGCACGAAATGCTCTCCGGCGACACGTTATTTCGGATGCTGTGTGCCGGCTAGAACCGTTGCCAGGAAAATAGTCACCTACGACTCACGTGGGAGAATCGATCGTTAACTCGTTGTGAGCGGTGAGGTACATATGTACTTAAGAGTAGGACTAGCTTGTAGAGGCAGTCTCTCGTATACACCGCGCGCGCTCTCATATTTTCCTACGTCCCGTTTATTGAGATTGCTTTCCCAGAAGCGGGCTAAACTTAGGTTCAAATCGACAGCGGTCATCAACGGCGCGCAATTCAATTTCAGCGCTTATCGCGGTGAAGTAATTGCGCCTAGTAGAGGACACGGTTATCGCGATTTATGTAAAGACCGAATATCCCCCGAGACCGATCATTATGATTTTTAATTCATCGAGACAAGACTTAATATATGTAATACCTGTGACCGCGCTGTAATGGTCGTTTATCAATGTCAAAAATTGTTATTTCACGCAAAAAAAAAAAAACGCAATAACGACTCGCCATCTGCGTCGCCATAATGTCTCTCCGTTATTTTACACAACGACTCTGATGATCATTTAATCGTTTTCTAGTAATATTAATTGTTGGAAAACGATCCTCGCGATATTCATCCATAGCGAAAGAGCCATAAGCGCGCGCACGAAACGTCGCGTTAATCGTCACTGGACGTCATTGACGGATATATGTGTTGTTGCAAATTGTAATTGCAAATGACGTCATTATTTACGAATCTCGCGTAGAAATAAGAGAGCGAATATCTCGGAGCTAATCTCAAATTTAAACCCAGCGTGATTTGTTTGCGAAGAACTTTGCCACACGCCAAGCTGAAAGAATTTCTTTGCACGTCGTTACGTTTCTGTATTTTATTTTAAAATAATTAAAAAAATAAATATATACAAAGTAAAACTAATTCTATTCAGAGATAATATTCTTATATTGTGACACACTAAAAAAATGTGACTATTATTAATAATCGACAATATTATACTTTTAAAGTTTTAAAAATATTTTTCTTATCGAATGTACACTTTTCTTCTGATGTTTCTTTTTCGCTTACGTAACATATTAAGAAATCGTTGTAATGTTTGTCTTGTCTTCTGTGTTTATTATGTGATTCTCAACGAGGTTCCATTTATCCTATACGAGGGGGGGGGAGGGGGTTCAACCCCTTTATGGATCGACATTCACAGGTTTGACTCGTTTGACCACACGCATTCAGGCGTTCTATTTATTCAACCTGGTTGGGTGCCAAAGGTTTACCTCCACCAATCACACAGTCGATACAAACATGTCATACAGCTTGGTCTTATCTACATTGTATCTCATGTTATTAAACTGATGAAAATTAATGATCTTTCAATTCTTACTACCTTCAAGCTTATTTCAGCTAAACATTTTAGAACATTTTGCCGGATATTATTTTTATTTTAATTAATCGAACATAAAAATTCGTGCGCAAAAACTTTTCGCGCGCATGATTTTAACGTCGTCCTTTGTTTTTGCTTTGCGCATTCCAACAGACAGGAATTTCCGCGAGCCGCACAGAGAAATATTTCGCATTCATTCCCCTCAGTTATCTCTGTAATCTAATTATGAATTTCATCTCGTTCCATCGCACAAATTGAACTCGAATTGAATAGCTTTCCCGTTCCTGCATTATCCATGATGCATTCGTCCGGAAGTTACACTCAGTGACGACTGCGCTTCAACATCTACGTACTTGCTCCAGCCACGCTACTAAATACAATGCGATGCATAAATTACCTTTCTCCGGTGACCTCTTCTTGATGCTTCCGCCAAGTAGACTTTCTGCGCGCGCGATCTCTTCTTCCGCTTTTTCTTTCTCTCTCTTTTTCTCTTTCTTATCTGTGTGTTCGAGATCTCACAAATCGACAGACATAATAATACTTCAAAGCTGTTGATGCCGATCGCGATACGAAGAAACTGCACTCGCAACGATTTTCCGCGTAGTTACGATATCGATCTCGAGATATTGATCACTTTCTCGCGCGCGCACGGAGAGGAATCCTCGTCGCGAGATAACATCGATCACGAGAACCGATCAAGATTAAAGAGTAGTGCGGAAATGAATCGGCGGGATTCTCTCTCTCTCTCTCTCTCGCTCTCTCTTTCTCTCTCTTTCACGTGTCTAGCGAGCTACACCATGCACACGTATATACGCACGCACGTCGTGAGCGACCGATCGCGCGCGAGCTTCGAAAAGCAATGCAAGCGTGAGCGACACGCCGGGCTCTCGTTCCTTCCTACGTTCTTACTCGCGCACGTCGAGTTCCTGGCTCGTGCTCTCTGCTCCCTCTCTCCCCGGGCTTTCCCTGTCCGTCTACCTCGTGGTCTCTCTTTGACTCCCTCTCTCTTTGCTATACGCTCGTTTACCATCGTGCTAAATCTCTCTCTCTTTCTTCCTCTCTCATCGCCCGTATCTCTCTCTCTCTCTCTCTCTCTTTCTCTCTCCTGATCTTTGATGCTGACGAGTTCCTGTCCTTGTTGCTCTTTTTCTCTGTTACACCAGCAGCCGGGTAAATGTGATTGTCTTCGTCTGATGTTCTTCGATCTCCCTCCCCCTCGTTCGCGTTTACCTCCTCTTCCGCCCAGTTACAAATCTTTCCGACCTTTCCGCTCTCGTCCTTTCTCACTCTCTAAAATGTCTTCTCTCGTCTCGCCTGACTCGTCCTTGTCCGATCGATGCTGTTCCGATTGCTCCAATTTGATTTAATGAATTCATTTTTTTAGCAAATAAAGCGGAAAAAGAGATAACTGACAATATTTGATTTCTTTTCGCGTCGATTGCTTTATTGACTTTAAACACATACTGCGTGATATCGTCTTCAAATAGTTTAATTAAAAATAAATGCATTGAATTAATAAAAACAAGTATCTTAACTATTAAACAATTTCTTTATGGAGCTAGTCTAGGATTTGTAAAAACAATTTTGCATGCCTATTGTTTTTACTTATGATTTAGCGATACTCGGATACTTTGGAACATAAGTACGTGTGTTCCGCCTCGGTAAAGACTCTCTTTCATACGGTCGTATTCGTAGTCAAGACAACCTCGACAGTATGATTCATGAAGGTCAACTGACGTCTAAAGACGGCCCTAAATCATTTCCAATTTCATAGTTTCGAACGAGCGTAGTTTCGCTTGATTGAGCTTTTGAAATTTAAGCTCAGCTTAGCTCCTACTTATTCTCAAGGGGATGTCATTATGAAAATATTACAATATCCGTGCATTTCGTGCTGCGTTAAATCAGATCTAATTTAAAAGAACGACTTAAGATGATACCTCACCAGTGAAATCCACTATGCAATTATCAGCCTGTCTCAAGACTACGTTATATCTATAAGTCCGCTCTAAGTCTCAACTGACTGAACACACCACCTCGACGTTCAAGTGCTTCATCTCTCTCTCGCTCCTTCGTCTCGTCGCAGAAAAACGAAGAGACTTTACCTACCGCACTCCACATCCGTTGCCTAGAGTCATGTCTGTAGACTTCGAGATTTCTTCTCCCTATCTCCTCTCCGCAATCGCCACCTTTGATCAGACACCTTTTCACTTTGCCTCGCCGTCAGCTGTGTTGTACTTTTTTTCTTATATTCATTCTTCATTTCATTTCACATCGAGATCAAAGCATTCGCAAATATGCCAGATATTCGTTCACATATATATGTGACCTAGTAATGTAATCAAAAGACAGACTTTTTGTAAAAAATAATAATAAAAAATTAATTAAAACTGTAGAATAAACTTTTTTTTAGGCATAACAAAGAATAAATATATGAATATTTTTCAGTTTTTAAATTAATTTTATCGAAAACCAAGAGTCTCTCTCGCGAAAAAAGTTTATTCTACATTTTCAATTTATTTTTTTCAAAGAAATCAGATCTTTCCGATTATTGAGCTACTTTGTACTTAAAATCTAATCTAAGTTAATTAACTATAACGTGATTGTGTTAGATGTATCACGAGATTCAGAATAATAATTTTAAATAATGACACATATATTTAAACAAATAACAACAAATTATACGCTATTGTTATACATCTAACAAATATTTTGATATTCGTTTTCTTTTTGCAATGTTTTCGCACTTTCAACTGTTCATAATTTTTCTTTCAACGCGAACATCTCGACAAACGTTCCCATGAGTACTCAGAAGATACTTCTTCGACACCCACGTGTTGGCAGCAACTCTCTTGCGCGTTTTATACGAGCAGATTGATCACTCTTATATCACGCCGTACAATATCACGTATATCACCGGAGATTGAATCCGGATACGGCCGTTCAACGGGCATGGGAGCAAGATACTAAGCAGTCACTTCCTCTTTTACATCCGTACCGTTTGTAAACAGCGATTGTAAACGACGTTATTTTAGCAGTGATTTTGTTTTCGCAAAAGAAAATTATTGCTCGTAAAATAACGATGACTAATCTCACAGAGCGGTTCAAAATGAATCATCCGATGCAGAATATTCAGCTGCATCGATGGAAACTTAATCCTCAAAAGTGAAAAATTGCGATGTGCAATTTTATCTGAAATGTGATCATTGCTTCGTGATTATTTTGATACAATGCACATATATTTTATTATAATTCCTAGAGAATAGTGTTTTAGTAAATTAAAAATATACCCCCTTGTACACAAAGTGATCACTATGTTAATATCACGCATCTTATACTTGACTTTATTTTATGTAAAATAGTAACCCGACGAGAAGTATAGAAATACTATTTGAGAGATTGATAAAAAGTATACCGAGACAAGAAATTCTATAAATTATCATACGAATCGAATTCAACTAGCGACATGTGCACTTAAGCTCTCGCGTTTACGTCTTTATTTTATCACCAAGAAATTCCATCGTTATCTCTCTTACAGTAACGGTACCACCGATGAGCGCGAGGTCTTGCGTTTTCTTTTCATCTTCTTCACTAATTTGACGTAGAAATAAGAGAAATTTGTATTTGATGGAAAGACAAAAAAAAAATCTAAGAACTACTTTCTCAACTGCTGTAAAAAGAACATATTAGGTGCATTTAAACATTTTGCTCTTTTAGTCATACTCTGCCTCATGAACTGTATGACCACTTCAGCCAGTTTCAATTAACTTCCACATATACCTACAGATGTCAGACAATGTCGAACCGTTACCATTTATTGCCATACAAGCAAGTTTTTCATGGCCTGTACTTTTTTTAATTAAAAAAAAATTTACTTATTCCTGCATTTGCAAAGTAAAATAAAATAATACAATTACAAAACATATTTCATTAAATTGAAATTTATATATTACGTAATAATTTAATAATTTATCTCTGCAGTTTTGTTTTTATATCACATATCGCATTCTTTATGTTGAACATTGCACAATATGTACGGCATAATTGGCGATACAGATTTTATTCATAATATTAATAATACATGCGTACTTGACGAAATTCACAGAAGTTACCGATCAGAAGTTACATTACTAATTAAACGATTCCAACGAGAGAGGTGATCAGTAACAGGATGCACGTATGCAAATTATTCCTCATCGCTTGTACATCAATTATCTATTCCGTTTACAGGTAAGTGCATCTCGATATCCCGTCGTGGTGAAACTGGGCCACGCCCACGGCGGAACCGGCAAGGCCCGTGCGGAAACGAATCAAGAATTTCTGGATCTCGCTTCGCTGGCAGCTATGGCGAATACTTACTGCACGGCGGAACCTTACATCGACACCAAGTACGACGTGCATGTACAGAAGATCGGGAACAATTACAAGGCTTTCATGTAAGTAAAGTTGATCGTAAATATAAAACTAGATTCAAAGAACATGGCAGTTTGAAAAGAATATAAAAGATTAAATAATTAAAAGAGATGAAAGGACATTGATGTAAGAATCGTCACGATTCTCGACAACAACTTAATTAAAATCTTTGACGACGGTTGCAAAGAGCTCAGCTATGCTTTCGCTTTGATTCATTTACAGGCGAAAAAGCATAAGCGGTAATTGGAAATCGAACACCGGCTCGGCTATGTTGGAGCAGCTTTCCGTGAGCGAGCGACACCGCACGTGGGTCGATCACGTGGCTCAATTATTCGGAGGATTGGATATCTGCGCGATCGAATTGCTGGTGGGCAAGGACGGCCGGGAGCACATAATCGAGGTAAACGACAGCGCGCTATCTTTAATGGGAGACTCGCAGGAAGAGGATCGACGTCACATCGCGGACTTGGTCACCGCAAAGATGCAGGTGCGTGCGGATTGCGCGCTCGCGATCGTGATTACGCTCGATCACGCGTAAATGATTATTTACGATCTACAGGTTTACTGTCGACCGCAGAGCGTGTTGACGAAGACCGCCTCGCGTGGCTCGATGTCGGGTTCCAGCCAAGTGAGCAGCCCGGTGGAAGACCGAACTGCGCCTCCTACAGCCCCCTTGGGATCACATCCAAGTATGGGTTCTATGGCTAGTATAGGAAGCTTAGGTTCCGTAAGTTCCGCTACAGTGCCGGGCGACGTCACCACCTCGGAGAGCCATCATCAATTACAGCGGCGAGACTCCCAAGGTATACAAAGTTTTCATTAGGAACACGTTAATTTTCATATTTGTTCGTTATTATTTCCATGTATATTAATAAACTGAGGAACATCCGTCGTTGATGACTTCTCAAATGTTAACTCGTTATTTTTCGTATCATATTTATACAATTTTTTTTGTAAGTATAATTATATATATTTAATTCGAGAACCTGCTCTCGATATTGCAGCCTCTCAATCGAGCACGGTGAGCAGCGCGCCGTCCGTCGGTCGGCGCGTCGAAGAACCGCCCGCGTCCAGAGTGCCGTTCCATCGACAAGACAGCCATCGGAAAGACAGTCATCGAGACGACAAATCGGAAGCGAAACCTCAGAGCGAGGACACCGAGGACACAATGAAGAATTTGCGAAAGACTTTTGCCGGGATTTTTGGGGACATGTAGACCACAAGATATGGCCGACGCAGCGAGAGCGTGGACGTCGGGCACTCTCGCGACGAAGTAGCTAATGACAGCAAGTCGGCACCAATAACACGAACTCATGAAATCCTCCGAAGGTCTTTGAGCATGTTCCACGAGTGAAGCTCGAGACTTCGTCTCACTCGATGCGTCGATCGCGCGAAAGTGAAGAGACGCGCGGAGAGCACGTGGAGATATTTATATATTTGCAGATCTTTGCGGGAAAAACACAAGCGAGGCTTACATGTCGCTCGGAGTGCGCGTATTTAATCGAAAAGAATAATCATCCATTTCTGGAAAAATTCCAGAAATGATTTCAGTTGTCGTTCGATTATTGATCAGGTTATAAGCGAGAAACACAGATGGCAATGATTGTGTATATTGCCTGCGCGTCCGCGCTTCAAAATAAAATATAATAAAATTAAAAGATGAAAACTTATCGCGCGCTCACACATATATATAATATATATAAACGAGTTAAGAATTCAACGCGCGTTATGATATAGTAGTGTATATTGAGAAAATCTTATGATCGTGAATGCGTGTGCGTGCGTGAATGAATGAGTGTGTGTGTATGCAAAATAAAGTAAGTTCCATATAATCCGTGATATACTTATTATGAAATTAAAAGACTTATTGAGTAAATTTTAAATAAAGTTAGACAAAAGTTGAGTCGACACTGGCAACTTATTCAGTATCAGCTTGATGTTCGTTCACTTGCTAACTGCGATAATACCCACCACCAGATGAGACACAGATTTTGCAAAAAACCATATTGCCGCCCTTACGCACCGTAAAAAGCAAGAAGAATCGTTTCGTAGGCCCCTGGCATCTCCTCAACCGGTTTTACTTCGAGCACCCACTTTTAGGCTTAACGTTTGGATCGTCGTGTGTCATATTGTCATTTAAGGGGAAAGGCATTGCGGGATAGAAATTAAGGCAGGCAATAGGCGTCTTTTTCGGGCGATCCCGCAGTGTTTGTAAAAATATATATCGTACGCCTACGTCATTCGACACGATCGAAGACGACAAAAAAGAGGAGATTCGGGCATTATTATATCGCAACATATTTGGCTAACGGAGACCGTGCAAGCGGTCGTTTGCTTTCATCGAGAACTACAGAATCGGAAGAACGAATGTGTAGTTATCTCTACTTTTAAGCGCACAAGTAGTTATTAAGGAAATCAGGGATGGGCGAGATTTTTCTGGATATCGCGTGGATTTTCGAAACTCAAATTCACGCGGGTACTTTTTCAAGACAGAGATGTATCGATCGATCGATAAATTCGCGAATCGCTCCTTAACAAGCGCTTCTTATCAAAACACACGTGTCGCAAAATTTTTCATTGATGATAAAACTTGGTCGCGCATCCCGACACTGTGGCGACCTTTCTTTTTTCTAAATTTTTCGCACATAACGGGTCGTCGTCCAAGCTGCACAGGACGATCACGTGGTGCAAAAATTTATGACAAATCCGGTCGCGCTACTTTATAAGAAATCGAATTCGCATTAGTGATATGTTTGTGAAAACAAATGGGATCGAAACGTAGTTTAAACTTCATGATGAGAACGAATATATCCTCGATATATTTCGACGAGGCTTAATCGTGCAACGCGAAATAAAAAAATACTCCCAATATATAGATCTGCAAATATATACATATATAAATAAGCGTGTGTGCAAATAAACTGAAATACAGTACCGACGAAGTATGTCAGCTAAATTGCACAAAAATATACGCGAAAAACGAAGAAAAAGGTCAAAGTTGTATCGAAAAGTCGAATACTTTAATGTCGGACTAACGAAAAGATGACTGAGAGAAACGATCGTGGTTTCAGCTCTGAAAGAAAGGAAGAATCGACATCGCGAGACGCGATAAACTGTATCAAAAATTTAGATTTTGCTGACGTAAAAGCAGTTTAAAAAAATGTGATAAAAACTTGCGTTAACAAGAAGTATCGATTTTAATATACAATCAACTGATAGACATAAAATGGAGGACGTAAACTTAGATGACTGATGAGAGAAGCGAAGTGCAAATTTATTTGAAAGTATAATCTTTTTTAGAGAAAAACTCTCTGTGTCTATAACGGGGAAATCTTTTACATTTTACAGTTTCGTCGTGTCTCTCCTTCGCGGTTTCTTAACTGCACTGAATAATAAGTAATTGACGTTTGATTTTCATGTGCCTTGACACTGAAGTGTCCTTCGTATCACGTTGTTCGCGATATCACGACACGGTTGGTGAAACAGTTAATGAACTGAGTTTTGTAAAGTTACGGCAGATGCTGATCATCAATTCCTGCGAAAATGGCTGAATGAAAAAAGTCAGATGTGTCGCGATTTCAAGCATGTTGCATCGCGCGATCACTTAATTGTACTTTTTATAAACTTCGATCTCATTGCATTTGTACATTCACTATTTCTTCATTAAAAAAATTTTCACTGCGACGCAGAAGACGGAGAAGTGTGTGCACCGTCCATCAGGCTTAATATACATTTGTTACGACATCTAAGCACGTTCGAGATCAAAGAATAATATGTTTTATATAAATAAGTGCTTGTAGATATCATAATTTCCGCGGCAAAGTATATAATCACGAGATATTGATAACGTTTACTTACTTCCGCGTGATAGTGGATTGTCTTCCATGTGTTGAGAACTGAATGTTTTCAGCAATATATAAATGTGAAACACACTTACAGACAGCCGTAAGCCTTTGAGATGGACTACGTTTTTAAACAATTCGATATGATGTATACTTTGTTCTTGCAACTCATATGATAATACTTTGCGAAAACTATATTTCACATAAGTCATACGTTAAAATTCATTCAATATTTTTTTTTATTCAAGAAAAAATTAATTTTTCAACAAATAATATAAATGATATAAGTACGAAAATTTAAATACTTAAACAGTAAACAGGGACGTAAAAAAGACTGCACGTAAAAAAAAAACTTACGCGACTGTTGCACACAAACATAATTGCGAAAGATCTCCGATTCCGTTTTCAGAGCTGACGCCACGGTAAAAACAAGCAAACAATCAATAATCACGTCAATGCGCGGAGGTCAATCGATTAGCAGCAAATGTGTAGACACGGTTACAGGTGAAGAATATCTCAGGGTGCGAGTATAGACGCTAGATAAAGTAGGACACTAGAAGCGGCACGCGTCGCAGTCTAGTCGAAGTAACGACGTTGACTTCATTAGAGCGGATAGAGAATAGGATTTGCTTGTTGTGTCGGAGAAATCCTTGACTGTGATCCTCAGAATTGTCTGTAAAAAAACAAAAACAAAACAAAAAAAAACAAAACTTGTTTTGCGCGCATTTTGTTCGAGACGAATGTTCGTCTTCCGTATATTCGTAGAAAATGTTACACGAACAATCAATAAGTGGTTTAACCAAGTTTTCTTTTTCTTTTAATGCAACTTCGAACACATTTCATCGATATTTTGCAAAGACAATTATAATTTTATATGTAAAGTTTAAAATTTTCCATGTAATTAATAATTTAATTACGCTAAAAATATTAATTTAAAAAGTTTTTATATAGTTCTGTTGTCAATTTTAATCGTTTTATTATTATTTTCGCGCGTGCTCGACTGTTGCAAGATTCAATCGTTCGAACAATTTGCGCGTGACAACCAATTTCTTGTCTAAATAATAGCGATACACAGCGTCGCTGACATTTCGTTGCTTGGGTCATAACTTATCGAAGCGTTATATATGTATACCCGGCTTAGTTACGGTGGCCGTGTGGTGTCGTGAACAGCATCCAGTATTTATTATTACTTTTGTGTTAAATGCACAAAATTGCACTTGTAGCTCGAGAATTAACGCACCAGCAATATTCGTAGACTAGATCCGTACTAGATATCGTGTCTTCAAATTTCCTAAGATTACTTCGTCTTTTGCTGTGTACACATGTGACTGCGCTAACGATTATCGCACGTAATCGAACTCAGCGATAGTAATATACGTATAAGTATGTACATACATATTCAGCGCCACATTACATCTCATGTAATATAGAAATATATGTGATCATGGGGAAAAAGAAAAGAGAACGGACAAATGTGCTATCTTTAGCAATCGTTGGCATTTTTTCTGACCAACGTTTATCTTCGTGTGTTGTAACATCAACTTCAAAAATATTACAATATCAGGATCTATTAACGCGGAAGCGTCACCAGGACAAAGATCGACTTACAAATGTTGTTACGAAGAAAATCTTTAGTAAAAGTCAAACAAACAAATTAGATGTAGCGATGCCTCGTAATAGTGATTGCGTTATATTGCAGACACTACTTGAATGTTTCTCACAGTGCTCCTCCCGATTGTCGCGCGAGAGAATCGCGCAGTAAGTAATATTCGCGAATGTTATGCATTTCGCGCATCCTGTTACGTAACGCTCGTATTATATAGCCTTCTATGTGCTTTGTGAGCATTTGTCACTGTACATCGAGGAGAAATCTTTTACGTACATATCAAATTGACACGGCACGACTGATGAGTTCAGTCCAGTGCCTTTTGTTCAATTCTCTATTGTTTCGGAGCAGTAGTGGCATGGAGTCGTTGTAATCCGTTGTACATTCCTCGTATCTTCTTTCTTCCACAATGTACAGTAGATTAGCTGAATATATTAAATTTATACGTGTGTTGTTTACACTGTACGCGACATGTCTTAAGAAATTAAAATTTCTGTTAAATATATAAATAAAAACTTCTGTGTCGTATTGCTACGGTCGTTCTCGCTATAGCATTAAAATTATCGATAGTACCTAATATGCATATATATACATATATGTGTATATATGTGTATATATATGTATCTAAATTGTGTGCATATATATATATATGTATATATACACATCTAGATTCTGTAATCTCTATAAACAAGAAATTGCTAGTAGTAATCTCTAGCTTTAACAAATGTTCGCAAGAACGAAATTATCACGCAAGACTTTATGCGACTACTGCAAGGTCAATAATCGAATAATCGAATAATCGCAAACAATTGATAGTTGCTTATTAACGAAAAGATAGAGAAACGTTGAGTTGTTCTTGACTTTGATCGAAGGCTTCTTCGCGGAACGTGATCAACGTTTATTCCGCGGTCGCTCAGAACGTCAGAATCTATTTAATTTCGCGATTCACAACGAAAGCGCGAGAAGCGCATTTGTTTTACTTTGCGGCAAGCAGAGAAGGATAGAGTGCGCATTATAGATTTACCCCCGATTACATGACCGCTCGTATCTTGATAATACTTAGTGTGTATGTAATGTAAGTGTTCAAGTAAAGTTGTGTATGACACAACGAAGAGTTCGAAAGGCTCAGAAATAAATTAGCAGTAGTCATGGGGACGCGATGAGTGTACACGCAGTCCGATATCTTGAATACTTAAATTTCGGCGCTTAAAACAGTAGCAGTAGCGGTAGGCATGAGGACGCGATAAATGTACGCGCAAGTCCCAATATGCAATACGTTATCTCCTTGATTTCAATGCGTGCTAGTCATATATATCTATAACTCACATGCATAAAACCACCATGAATCGTTGTGCAAAAGGGAAGAAAGTTGCCCTTTTGCGCGCTGTTTTCCTTCCGCTGTCCACCGCTGTCGATCGGCTGCTAACAGCTGGAGGATAAAACGGATAAAAGAGGAACTTCGTTTTCTTCTCGTGAGACGACGATTCGATACCGGTCAGTGTATAAGAAAATTATATCAGATTATATCCCAATTCCTCAATCCACAACGAAAACGCGAGAGACTCGTGTCTCATCAGGACAGAGTACGCGTTCACTTTCAACAACTTTACAATTTGTGCGAAGAACAATTCTTCTAATGGAAATGCACGTATATGCTGAATATATACGGTACCTCTGCATTAGTAAGTCGCACATAATACACACACATATGACACAGATACACACAAACACACATAAACTTGCAAATCATATCTAATGTTGTAACATCTCAGTGTATGGTGTCGATGTTACATGAGATTACTTACCACCTACGTATCTAGTATAAGCCTAAGAGAAAGAACTTAAGAGAAAAAACATTGCGGAATAGCAAATATATAAAAAGTAGCAAGTATATGTGAATATATGCGTTTGAATATACATATGCGCCACTCTACACCACGTGTGTCAGGATAAATCACACTTCATACACACATGAACAAGCGTACACACAACGTTGCAGATCGCATTGCTAATGTCGCATAAGTAACATTATTTGTACGGTGTCGATGTCACGATAGTGACATAGTACTTAAGTACGTGTCTTAATATAAACCTACGAAGCTCGAGAGACGGCAAAATGTCATTGGGCGACGGTCAATTTAAACATAAAATAAATAAGAGTAGCGAGCATGCGGAAATGTGCGAATATATATATATATATATGCCCAGGATAATGCATTAGTAAATCACACATGCACGCGTACACATGACACAAAACATTGCAAATTGTATCTAATGAATGACATTATTGTACGGTGTCGATGTTATGATAATACTTAGCACGTTTGCGGTATAAATACGTGTCTATAGTACATACATTAATAAAGCAAAGAAAAAGTAGAAAGCATGAAGGGAATGTGCGTATGTCGAATATACGCTGCCCGGTATTGTGCGTTAATATAAATCACACGTACAACATCACACCTAACACTGCAAGTCCTATTTAATGTTGCATAATTAACATTATTGTCGCGAGAATACTTAGTGTAAGAATGCATACTCTTCTAGTTCTAGCACATAGAACGTAAAATATATACTACGTACTGTAGTTCATAGTACATAGAGAGTACGGCACTTTTAATAAAGTTTTAAGAAACTCGGAAGAAAAAAAAAACAATGTCATCAAGCAAGACGACCAAAGAGCAAAAAAGTGGCAAGCATGTGGGAATACGTGCATATGTTGAATATATATATATATACACACATATATATATATATATATATATATATATATATATATATATATATA